>JAHWFP010198236.1:24450-36938 GCA_023313725.1 Lithobius niger | reverse complement strand
TTACCCTTACAATTGCAACTACAAAAAGATACAACACGAATAAGGGTTGTAAAAAAAGTTCTCAATTTTCTTGGGGGTGGGGCGGCAAATTACGCATTTTTTGTCACTAGACGCCGTTTTTGCCTTTTTTTTTTTATCATATGTGTTTGAGAATCGGAATTTTTTTTTAATGTATGCAGACAAGTTAAGACAGTTAGTTAACACACTTTGTTAACAACGGCATGATTTAGCCTAGTGGCAAGACACAAGGTACTAAAACTGGATGCTCTCAAATTGTTTTCTTTTTATCGTATATGTGGATGCAACAACGAATTTTGGCTGTTCATTTTGCATTTAAAAGAGTTTAAGAGAAAAAAAGAGGGAGGGGGCGGCCTATTATCGTCCCAAGCAAGTTTAAATCATCTTATCTTCGCTTTAAATCATCATATTCGACCAAAAGTATGGTTATGATGAGATTGCAAAGTGTTTTGTCGGCTGCGCAATTCCGAAGCGGACTCATTCCAAATCTTGATTCATAAGAGAACGTAACAGGTGTTTGTAATGCGTAATGGCCACGAATAAGTCTCTCTATCTTTACTTGATCGATCGAAGAATTTTTAAGATAAATAAACACACGACATTAGTGGTTTTGTAAGTGTATTTTTTTTTTATTTAAAGATAATTCCAGAAAATCCGGCACAATTCCCTAACCAGGAATTACTCACGGACTAAGCTCAGACATGTTTATTGCTTCACAGAAAGCTCATTACAACGCTGCTATCTTCCACGGTTGGCACAACCGGAAGAGAGAGACGGAAGTTACAAGACGTATACAAGAGCACGGAGGGCAAGGCCCACCGAGAGCCATGACATTCATTTATCGTAAAAAGCTATTGAAATTGCGATTTTTCAGTAGGTCAGACGTGTTGCGTCTCGAAGGGCACTGAAGAGTCACGCCCTCTATTCGTATAAACATCTGAAACCGTATAGTACACAATGACATTTGAAACATGCGCTCAGTCAGCCAGCCAGCCAGTCAAAGCGGTCACGCAAGCACATTTCAAACATGCCGACTGGACTGTTGCTTTTCTCGCGGTCCCCTCACAAAGCTTGCGTTGCGCGTTGGGACCTAAGTGTTTGACCGTCTTGTACAGGTAAACACTCATGAACTCGGGGGCAAGAGTGTACAAATTCAGAATTATAATTACTCTATTTTCGTCGAGTATGTTCGAGTACTTAAGTATTCATCTAACCCTTCGTAACAAGGCTAAAAACTTGCTTAGTGAGAGAGAGAGAGAGAGGGATAAAATACACTTAACCGCTCCAGTCACAGCTAACGATGGGCGAAAAAACTAAGTCCCAAGTCGCACTGCAATTAAGCTTTGTGAGGGGACCACGAGCCCAGTGGTCAGCGTCCTGGTCTCCAAACCTAGTGAATGCCGGTTCGAATCCCGTGACAGACCCAGTTAAAAAAAAAATCACCACGATTAATTCGTGGCTTAAAGGAACATACATTCCTCCCAATGCCCTTTCTCTCGATCCTCCACATCAAGTACGGCCCCAAAGTTCTATTTACTTACCGTTAGTGAATCCCTTGTTAAAAATCCGTTTTAAAATGTGGCGTCTATATAGGAGATATAATGTTGAATATTGGGAACGAATTTACTAGCATCCTGCGATTGAGTATAATGATTCTTTGCGCCCTTACAATAACCATGACGTTTCATCTGTGAGTGTGCGTGTACTAATAATTACCATGAGATCAACAATCTAAAAGACTAATGCGGTAAAAATTAAAATTATTTATGCCAATAGATCGCCGAAGAAAAGTTATAAGATACTAGCCTAAAAAATTTAAAGTGTGATGTTAAAATAACGAAAATCTTTTCGGTTTGTGACGACACAATTTTTGCCCAAGGCCAAATAAGATAGTATCTGCGTTCCTCGCTGTGAGGAAAGCAAACTACTATCTTAGTTTGTATAATTATTACGCCGAGTTTCGCGAAACGGCGCGATGGTAACATACGCGGATGGCGACCTACGCATGGCTGTTATAAGGCAGGCGGAATGTACCTTTAAAGGGTTAAAAGCACCCAAGAACAAATTAAACCAGAGTCTTCCCGGCTCCCGCCCGCTCTCAGTTACTTTGTACTTTTCTTTTTTACCTTTCTAGATTCCTACACGTAGACTACGCGTTACTAGGCCTAACCTGCAGTTTGGTTTTAGCCCTGACTCATTTATCACGCGTCGCCTTGGCAACCTAGACGTTATCGAAAAAGTCAATAGCTTTCTTCCTATCGTAAATCGTATCGGGGTCCAGCAACAGAGCTTTGTTTCCTACCATCCTTTCGTCTCACTTCAGCCAGCTTGTAATCCGCCGCGTGCCAGATGTACGAACTTGCAAGGTAATCTAGCTGCCATAGCTTCAGTTGTAAAGTGTGATCTCATTCCTAAAAGCAGCGGTATTTCGATTGGATATTCCAATTCTCCCGAGTCCGTCCGCAGTTACCTGTTAAAATTGGACCGAGTTTCGACAGGCGGTGCACAAATTGTTTCGAAAAGTAGCTAGCCAGCGTCGCAGCATGTCGAATAACTTTGCCAACAAATCCTTCTTCCATGTTCACACCTCGAAGGTCGAGGGTTCAATTCCCACTCAGGCAGTCTGACGTTTAAGCCCAAAAGAAAACGAGAATAAGTTTTGCATGTTTAGATATTTATCACTTTTCAAAAAGATAAACCGTGACATTATGGTTTAGCGGTAGGACTTCGACCTTTGGTCTTAAAGCTCGAGGGTTCAATTCCCACTCGGGCAGTCCGACATTTAGGTCCTGTAGGGGTTGATTCAGTTTTATTAGCATTACAGCCCCATTCATGTGAATCTTGGACGACGACGTTACTGGGTTCCCACCAAAATACTGAAATCAATTTCCCCGAGTTTTCCAGGTTTTCCAGAGTAGATGAAGTCATTTTCCAGGTTATTTACTCTAATTTTAGGAAAGAATTTTTTTTCACACATTTTACCAGTTTTGTGTTACAAAGGCTGAAGCTATTAGATGGGAAATGCATTATTTAAAATCTTAATTTCCAGGTTTTTTGTATAAAAAAAAATCAGAGAATTCCCTGAGTTCGCCCTGAGATTCAAATGTAGTTTAAATTCCCAGAGTTTTCCAGGTTGGTGGGAACCCAGCGTCATAAAATCAATTAACTGAATTCCTCCCTCTACTGCCTCCTCCAGGAGATTCCTTCATTTTCATTTATTATCTCAGAAGCCATGGTCCAAAACCGTACGCTCCTAAAAACAAATGCTAAACACGACATATGAAATACCAGAAGCACCAGAAACACTATGGTCAAACAAGAGGACCGGTGAACCAGAGAGCTAAGCATGTCATACACTATACAACTCCTGTTGACATAAAATACTTGCTGCATACAGCCGCACCGTTCACACCTCGCAGAACTCTGCGCACAACACTGGGCACTTCAGAAAACAACAACGTAACTATGTAACAATTCCCCTTACTTAATGTACAACAACAATGTAATCTCTTGCATTGCCTTGCTATGCCTCTATATCCCCCCAACTACTTCAGCATTTCATTAATTTATTACGGGTTGCAAATTTGACGCTAATTGCCCAGCCGAAAGCCATGAAGCCAGGTTTATTATATACCTCCCAGCGCCATTTTTCTCGATCCTCCACATCAAGTACGGCCCCAAAGGTCATTTCCTTACCGTTAGTCTTTCCCTTGCTAAAAATCCTTTTTTAAATGTGGCGTCTAGGAGATTTTCTGTTGAATATAATGGAACTTTATTTACTAACGACCCGTCACTAAATCATGCATTGCGCGCGTACAATAATCATGACGTTTCATCTCTGTGTGTACATCTACTAATTTTCTAATAATTACCATGAGATCTAAAAAAATCTAAAAGACTAATGCGGTAAAAATTAAAATTAATTATTCCAATAATAGATCGCCGAAGCAAAATTATAAGACACTAGCCTAGAAAATTATAAATTGTGATTTTAAAATACGAGAATCATTCCGGTTTGTGACGACACAATCAATGGGTTCACCTGGCTGGACTATTAGGCGCAATGCCAATTGAGACAGTAGCTACGTTTTCGTTGCGAGGAACGAAGCAACCGTCTCAGTTGACCTTAGCTGTGGTAAATAACGCGGATGTGATCGTCGCGTGGGTGTTGTGAAGCAGGCGGAAGGTTATAAGGCAGGCGGTATGTTGCTTTAAGGTAGGGACTTTTTCGTGGTAGGCGAGTGCTTAACCATCTTTAATCTTAAATTTCTTTAATATTGAGCAATGAGTCTATACTATCTTAACCGCTGTAGCATTTGTCCACGTCCATCGATCAATTCCATCACATCTGTAACTCAGTCACTCCCAACAGTCCAAGAGGCAACGGAAATAGGTCTGCATATGTACTTATTTATCGCTTTTAGAGCCGTCCCGTTTATTTGTGGCTTCCTACTACCAGTTGATTAAACATCGCCAAAATCTTATTTTCCCAACGTAATTTTTAAAAGATTTCGTCAAGAAGAGGGGGGGGGGCAAAATAACTGGAGGACAAATATATTTTTGAACCTCAAAGTAACACCTTCGACAGTCAAAATATCTAAAATCGCCTCACCATTTTGAGCGGGAGCAGGGGGGTGGTGGAATTGAAGACCGCCCTCTAACGATATAACGTGGACATGGTTGTAACATTTTCTGTATCAATCAGCAGCCTGCTCGAAAAGCCTTGCTTCCTGGTTCTTTGGCATCTTCCAGATGCTTGACTGTATCAGGGGGGCCTCCAGGAAGCCTATCAGGGATATGGAAGAAGTGGGGTTGGGCGGCGTATGGACGTACAACCATGTCCGTGTTA
This sequence comes from Lithobius niger, assembly GCA_023313725.1. Taxonomy (NCBI): domain Eukaryota; kingdom Metazoa; phylum Arthropoda; class Chilopoda; order Lithobiomorpha; family Lithobiidae; genus Lithobius; species Lithobius niger. The sequence continues at coordinate 32,071 of JAHWFP010198236.1, read as the reverse complement.
ATGTTCCATGTCCATATTCATCTTAATGAATTTTCGTACAGAAGAGCTTTAAATGGAACCTGTTGTTTTTTAAATCACCTACCGTCAAAAGAGGCACGTCTTCCTTTTAATTGATAACTTTGCCTGCGTGGACTATTGGCTGCAGGAAAACATCTACGAGCGGTCGTCTCCACAAGCATAAGAAAAAGCTTACTTGGAAGGGCGGAGGTGGGTCAAATTAGTTTTAGATACTGAATGGGAGGGAGGGAGAGTTTTTTCAGTATTGAAAGGAGGGGGGAGGGGGGTCATCGAACACGTGGTGGTCACATGTTCATTTGTTCGACCCACCTCCCTCCATAAATAATAACCGGTCCCTAACCCCCACTAAATATCCACTGCAAAACGTTCGTTCGCTCTTCAACCTATTTTTAAAACTTAGGTCATACAAGTCTCAGTCATAATAATTATCACCACAGGCAGGCTAAAAGAGAAAAAGAAAACAACCTGCACGTTTCTCTCTCCGCACAGCGCAGAACGCGTAAACCATTCACTCCAATCTAGGCCTACTACTCAACTTCCCCGACTTTAAATTACACCAAACTCCCAATTCCTCACCGAGCCAAAACATAAATAAGAATAAGCACAACACACTTCAAAGCAAACAACAAACACAGAACCTTCGTTATCTCTGTACGCCACAATGCACAACCACACGAACAATTCGCCATTTGCTGCCGTCACCCTGCGGTGAAGTATAATGAAGTACCAGGCCCGCGAGGGAAGAGAGAAACTGCTCCACGGGAAGACTTCTTTCCAGGAATGAGTTCCCACCCTCTTCCCCCGACACCCCCCTCCTCCCCCTGCCATATCCATTCCGGGATAGCCTTCTGTACCCTCCTCTCTCTCTGCTTTAAAACCCCCTACAATTGCTACAAGCCACCCTAGCTTCTCAAGACTTCAACACCATGCGTCGTATGGTAGGATCGAGCAACCAGATCGGCACCGAGGCTTCGCGCACAAAGGACCATCACTTGACCTAGTTTTCTGTTGAACGCCGGGGGTTCACGCGCTTGAGGACATGATTCCCTCGTTGGCCGTATCGTGGCCCCTATATCCCCTAGAACTTTTATAATAATATTAATAATAATAATAATAAAAAAAGAATGGGTGGGTATCGGGATGGAAACTGGATGAAGCAGGGAGTAAAAATATCATCCGGGAAAAACAAAATCCGTTTTCGGACGATGTTCAGCTATTTGCAGTAGCCAGTCCTACTGCAAATAGCTGAACGTCATCTCAAAACGCAATTTTGTCCAATGATATTTTTTATGTCGAGGGCAAGTTTTTATTATTAAGTTTTTAGGCTTTCCTTTAGGAAGTGTAAAAAAAAAATGAAAATGGCCAACTGAGATTTGAAGTCGCGCTGAATGCAGCTCATTCTCAGTTGGCCTTGGACCTTATATGTGAATTAGGCCTAAAACGAACGTAATGGGCAGAGTGATCACGAACTGCTGGTCTCCAATGCGCTTTAAACTGGATTTCTCCTTACCCTCTATTTTAGTTCATCTGTCCCATACAAAGCTAGTTCGATTCTTGCCCTGATTTTTCGCCGGTTGAAGTCTTGATAGCAAACGTCAATTAATCCCACTGACCGGGTAACACTGACGGTTTAAAGGTTAAATTAAAAACTGATTTGGAAATTGGTTATAACTGCACAGTTTCTTGCTCCTTTCATCTCCATCCAAGATACCTAGACAAAAACTTCAGGCATTGCCTACACTCTATACAGACAGCATCAACTGGTCTTTAAATCAACATATCAAGGCCAATTGAGATTGAAGTGCAGCGAGGAACAGAGTTTCAATCTCAGTTGGACTTGCAACCTATCAACCGATTTGTTGATTTTGCTGTTTATTATCCTACAAAAACCAAGTCCGTTAACAATAATTCCTAATAAAGTCAATGAATCAACTCCATGCAGACTCAACTGCCGTAATTCTCTAGTCAAAACAGCCACGAAATTAGTATAATGGAGGTGGGGGGTTGTGCTCTAGCTGTAATCACCATGCAGGATATTAGTAGATTTCGTGCCAAACTTTTAAGATATTATTCAGATTAGCCTTCGGTGCGTGATTCGATTCGAAATTAGGGGGGTTTGGTTGTTGTGACTCAGGGCTGTTCGGTGTTGCACCAGACCGATTTCCTGTTTACAAATTTAGCTGACCGCCTTCGTCAAGCCGCCAAGTCATCGTTAAGTAGGTTTTGTATTCGTCCGTTGCCAGCGATAAAGACAAATCAGCCAGGATGTAAGGCAAAAGGCCTGCTTGATCCGATATTACAAATAAGATCAACAAATGTATCGTGGCCGCCGATTCATACGGAATTATCGACGCACATTTGTCACTAATCGGTTGACCTCGTCTCTCTCTCTACATAATTACGAAATCCGGGATGAGGAAAAAGGGGTCAGCCCTTTTAAAAGGGTTCATTCAACCCCGCCTCCCTCCCCTCACTTTTGTTTGTTCTACGACCTACCGTGTATCGTAACTGTGATTTTCAGAAATCCGTTGTAAAATGATTTCTAAAGAATAATGCGACTTACAAAACCGACTGTGGGATTTGTTACGTGGTGAATAGGTACTTCAAAGGAATCGGGGGGGGGGGGGGGGGGGCGGCGACGGGGATGAATCTGGAAAAAAACAGCCGACGGGAAAAAAAGGCGCGGGATAAAAAAAAATGCCGCACGAAAAATGAGCAGTGAAATAAAAAAATCGCAATAAATTTCTAGTGAACTTCTTTTGCCTGCCTGGTGAAATGCAAACCAAAGCAACTGACCTAAATTAACAAGCCTATAACAAAAACAACACCATGAAAAAAAAAATCTACAAATAGAATTCGGCTTTTTTCTGCAGCTTTTCTTCCCCTCTAAGGCTGTTTCTTTCCGTGTACGCTTCAAAGCGTAGCAACAGAAATTCGACAATACAGCTTTTGTCGTAGGACAGCAGTATAAAGAGAAAAACACGGAAAAACAGTGACCGGGGTAGGAGCTTAGAAACCAAACGGCCGAAGGAAAGAAAAGATGCCGAAAAAGTCTGTGGATTAAAAAAAAAAGCCATTCTGAATGAAAAATTTGGGAAAATAAGGCGGGGAAGCAATAGATTTGTTTTGTAAAGTTTTGTTTTTGTTATTGTAGATGTGTTAGGCCTAGAATTTCACCACGCAGGGAAAGAGTTTCACCTAGGAATGACCTTCATATCTTTCGTAAATGATATCAACACTCAACAGCCCAAAACTTCCCACCCACCGACAAACACATCAGACGTCAAAAAGAAAAAAATAACTTAACCATATTGCCACATATAGCAATTTTAACAGTTTTTCCGTCTCTTGCCATCTCTCCTTTGAAATGTCGAACCATTCATAAATTGGCGGTTCATCTTACCCGTTTTACTTTGTGTCATGATTGAAAGTTGCAGTAAGATTATCAGATCGACCAAAGTTGGTGTCTTAAGTTGATTTCGCAGCCTTTGATTTTCAGGAAGAAAAAAGTATGAATGGGTTCCGCCAAGCTTCTCTTCTGTGGCGCCAGGATGCAGCGCAGTCGACAGGAAGGCAGAGGGAAAAAAAAAAAAGAGGCGGTAGGACTTCACAATATTGTGATAGTGCCCATAAAAGTCCACGTTCATTAAAAATGTAAGAAATCTGACCTTAAAGAAGAACAAACGGGAGGAATAGTCAGTTTTTACGGTACGCGGACACATAGGCACCAAGTTTTAAAATTATTTTTTTAATTGGGGTGGATTGCCCTCAAATTGAGGGGAGGGGGGGGGGTGAGAAAAAGATTTGCCAAGAAAATGTTCGTAGCGTTTAAAACTGCTAAAGATCTGTTGGCATCTCTGTTGCGATGCTATGTGCGGGAGCCGCAGTGAGCGAGGCAGCGCATTAATTCATCACAAAAATTCCTGAAAAATGCTAAGATGCAACGGTATCTCCGAAAATATTTGATAAAGGAATTTATTTCATCTTCCAACTCGTAAATATTCGTCAAGTTTTAACCAAGTCGAAACAAAATTGCGAAAAGCCTGATAAAACAGACCAAAAAAAAAACCGAAATTCAGTCACTAGTATTCCACCTCGCTCGCTGATTCGACCACTGATCTCGAAACAGTGTCAGAGCAACCTTGGAACAGACAGTTACCTTCCTACAGCACCGAACAGAGCGAACAGAACGCACCACTGTTAGAGACAGTTTGGCTCCAAACTTGACGTCGCGCGTGCGCAGTGATGTTGCGTCAGCCGTTCAGTAACTTCCTAAACTACAACACAGCTCAACAAGCTCAACAGAGTATTCCTTACGTCATACCTTCACCGCGACCAGACTTGGCTAATGGATTTGACCAGGATTGGCTAATAGACGTGACCAGGCGAGAGCAATGCCAAATTGCGAACCATCTCAGGGGGGTGGTTTGCTGGGTTGGAGGTTGGAGCATGCGCGAGGAAACAGATTCATTGCTGACGATGTTGACGTCAATCAAGCCGCATCAACACGGATATTAGCAGGGAATGAGCCAAACTGTCACCAACAGTGGTGCGTTTGGTACGCTCTGTTTGGTCGTTTAGGAAGGTACCGCAACCTCTTCAGAACCAACGCCACATCGTGTTACAACCAATCGTACATGTACAATCGCATTAAAAAATTCCTTGTAAAGTTTTGCCGTACAAACTTTCACCGAGCGAGTTCCTGTCCAGAACTCTTCGATCCAGCTAGATCTTTATGTACTCTTGAGTTAGAACATTATATCAAACCAACGTAAATGAAGGAACGGTTTCATTTTTTTTTTTAAATCTTGTGTGAGGCGTGGAATTGCAACATTCACTCAAACAAGACACGGTCCATACTTTAAAAAATATTTAAATTAAAGAAGCTTCCTTCTTTCTCTCGGTTTCCTGTGTGACTTTCGGAACCATTAGTTCAAACGCATGTAAATGTTGTAAAAGCTATTTACGCGTGGGTGGCTTAAAAACAGTGTCTTTTTAACGTCAGTGTTAAACTGAGATGTCATCGATTTTAATTTCGGATTTTTTAAATGACTATTTTCCGTCCTCGAACCCGAAAATTCTGAAATTATGCAGTACTTTTTATTAAACGTTGTTTGTTAAGAACAAAACAGAAAACTATTATTTGCTATTAGCTGCAACCTATTCTTAGAATAAAATAACGTAATTCATGGGCGGTGATTCGAAATTCCAAGACCTACAAGGGATCAATTGCAAAGTGCCGAACGAACGCCCATTAAAATAAGTTTAGCTTGGATTTTACGAGGTCTAAGGCACGTAGAACCAAACGTGCAAGATATAATATATTAAACATGAGCCAACGAGAACTTTGTACGGTCTGGGAGTCCGTTATCAGTGTTTTCAGCTGAACTCGGTCGGGAGTGGAGAACTTCACAACCTCGGCTGAATTTAGGGGGGAAACAGAGTTGAAGTGAGATGGATTAAGCCGACACTACATAGCGAACTCTGGACACAGGAATATTTGATAACGACGCGTCAATCAAGATCGAAAATAAACGAATTCACGCAGGGCCTAATTTACCACGAGACAAGGCCCATAACTTGGTGTTGCTGGGGAAGGTGGAGGGGGGGGGGGGGCGGACAAAACGCGATCCACCATCCGTGACCCAACCCACGCTATGAAAAAATGATACAGTATGCTAATAAAATGGTATGCAATTTGGGTTTGAAGTCTTCTGGAAAAAACTAGTTTCGAAAGGATAAGAAACACTTTTAAAGAGTATTAGTAAGACTACTGATTACTATAACGTTACCGTGGGTCGGGATGGGTGAACGGTCTTGACCCAAGACCTACTTGACCCATGGTAAAAATGTAATCCATTTGACCCACTGGTTAGTTAGTTCCATCTCTGAAGAGGATGTGCCACAGAAAAAATGGTCCCCTGGACCAAATTTCCTATGAAAATACTCCCTATCTCCAAAAACAGGAGATAGGGGCTAGAGGGTCTTGGGGGGGGGGGGGGGGGATAAAAATCCCCCAAAAACCCCCCACCCCCCCACAATACCCCCCCCAAAACTTCTGCGGAACGGCGGGGGACCGACGTGTCGGGGGGTGGGGCTAAGTATTCAAGCTGGGATTGTAAATCCGACTACAAGGGGTGAATGAATTTACAGTGGACAGGCTAAGTAATCAAGCTGGGATGGTGAATCTTGTTACAAGGGGTGAATGAATTTACAGTGGACAGGCTAAGTATTCAAGCTGGGATGGTGAATCTTGTTACAAGGGGTGAATGAATTTATAGTGGACAGGGTAAATATTCAAGCTGGGATGGTGAATCTTGTTACAAGGGGTGAATGAATTTATAGTGGACAGGGTAAATATTCTAGCTGGGTTTGTGCATCTGACTACAAGGGGCGAATGAATTTACAGTGGACAGGGTAAGTATTCCAACTGGGATTGTGAATCTGACTACAAGACGCGAATGAATTTACAGTGGACAGGCTAAGTATTCAAGCTGAAATCGTGAATCTTGCTACAAGGGGCGAAGGAATTTACAGTGGACAGGGTAAGTATTATAGCTGGGATTGTGAATCCGACTACAGGGACGAATGAATTTACAGTGGTGTAAGGATGCGAGCCTCTAGGGGCGCTGACCCTGCTAGCCGAGCGCCCCTCTCTGCTCCGAAGCAGTCGGCAGGATTGAATGAGACAAATCGCACGCACCTTCGGGTGCTCCGAACGTTAGTAAACCGATGTTTGGCCTTTAATCGGTATTGGAATGAGTTATTTGTGACAACCATGAGATGGACAGAAGAAGCAATGTCACATATTTGGCGCCCAAAGTGGGGCTCAAACACACGACCCCGAGATGCATGCCCCTAGGGCCGCTGACCCTGCTAGCTAAGCTCTGAAGCAGTCGGCAGGATTGAATGAGACAGATCACTGGCACCTTCGGGTGCTCAAACGGTAATAAAGCGATGTTTGGCCTTTATCGGTTTTGGAATGAGTTATTTGTGACAACCATGAGATGGACAGAAAAACCAATGTCACATATTTGGCGCCCAAAGTGGGGCTCAAACACACGACCCCGAGATGCGCGCCTCTAGGGCCGCTGACCCTGCTAGCCGAGCGCCCCTCTCTGTTCCGAAGCAGTCGGCAGGATTGAATGAGACAAATCGCACGCACCTTCGGGTGCTCAGAACGGTAGTAAACCGATGTTTGGCCTTCAATCGGTATTGGAATGAGTTATTTGTGATAACCATGAGATGGACAGAAGAAGCAATGTCACATATTTGGCACCCAAAGTGGTGCTCAAACACCCTGCTAGCCAAGCGCCCCTCTCTGCTCTGAAGCAGTCGGCAGGATTGAATGAGACAGATCGCTGGCACCTAGGGTGCTCAGAACAGTAATAAAGCGATGTTTTGCCTTCATTGGTTTTGGAATGAGTTATTTGTGACAACCATGAGATGGAAAGAAGAAGCCGTGTCACAGTGGACAGACTAAGTATTCTAGCTGGGATTGTGAACCTGACTACAAGGGGCAAATGAATTTACAGTGGCCAGGGTAAGTATTCTAGCTGGGATTGTGAATCCGACTACAAAGGGCGAATGAATTTACAGTGGA
>JAHWFP010198236.1:0-24440 GCA_023313725.1 Lithobius niger | reverse complement strand
CGAATGAATTTACAGTGGATAGGGTAAGTATTCTAGCTGGAACAATGAATCTGACTACAAGGGACAAATGAATTTACAGTGGAGAGGGTAAGTATTCTAGCTGGAACAATGAATCTGACTACAAGGGACGAATGAATTTACAGTGGAGATCATGGTAAGTATTCTAGCTGGGATTGTAAATTCTACTACAAGGGTCGAATGATTCTGAGAACCAAAGTCACAAAAACCCGTATGTAATCTTACTTTGGGGGAGGGCACCTTTTGCTTCCGGACACAGAAACCCCTTGCCAAAAAAACTGTATTTATCTACGAACTTAAATCAACAAATAAAGCGTTGAATGCATGTGGCAATTCTATAATATCACACCGACAGACACCAGCCCGGGATGAGAAAGAAGTTCCATTGCTCTGCTTTGCACTACTCTTACCATGGTCTGATGGTTCACAAGATAAGCGATAGGAGATAACATTAGAGTAAAATAGCTATGATAATACTGTATTGTACTATTTTTGTACTGCATTGCACCCATTTGTACTGGAGTACAAATATGCACAAATGCAGCACAACTGTAGTACTGAAAATGAGTACAAATGCAGTACAATACAGTACTACATTTGCAATGCATTTGTGCACATTTTAGTCCAGCACAAATGGGCACAAATGCAGTGCAAATCTAGTACTGTAGTTGTACTACTTTTGTACCCATTTGTAATATTACATTTGTACTCCAGCATAAATGGGTGCAAATGCAGTAAAAAATTGTACAAGCACAGTACTCGATTTGCACGTCTACAAGTGTACTGTATTTGTACCCATTTGTGCTGGAATACAAATATTTACAAATGCAGTACAAATGTAATACTGTATTTGTACTACTTTTGTTCTGCATTTGCACTGCCATACAATTGCGTACAAATGCAGTACAAAAATAGTACAAATACAGTACTGCATTTGTACACGTTTGTACTCTGCTCAAATGGGTACAAATGCAGTACACAAGTAATACTGTGCAGTATTTGTATACATTTGTATTCTAGCTCAAATGGGTACAAATGCAGTACAAATATAGTACTAGATTTGTACTGGATTTGTGGTGGAGTACAAATGCGTAATAAATTAAGTATAAATGCAGTTGCTGCATTTGTTTCCAGGGGATCATTTTTTCAGTGACTCATTTGTACTGCATTTGCACTGCAGTATAAATCTAGTACAAAGGCAATACTGTAGTTTACCCGTATTTATTATATTGCAGTATAAATGGGTACAACAGCAGTATATATATATATATATATGTACTGCATTAGCACTACATGTGTACTGCAGTACAAATGCAGTATAAACGCGACTCATACTAAAATTGTACTGCAGTGCAAACGTGGTACTGTATTTGTACTGCAGTGCAAATGTGTACAAATGAGCCACTGAAAAAATGGTCCCGAAACCTTCCCCCCCCCTCCTCCAGGAACAAATTTCCTAGGGAATATGGTCCCACTTTACGCAATTAATGTACCTCCCCACCCCCCTCATGAAAACTACTGGGTGATGGATTAATATTCATGGGGGACTAAATATTGTAGTTGGCAAGTCCATCTAACTAAATAAAGAGGGGACCGAATTACGGGGGGGATTAATGTTATAGCTGGGATTGTGACCCACGTAATTCAAACGACCTGTAGTTGGCACGAGGGGTCAGACAAAGGCTTGACTAGTGTGCTGCTTGATTTACTGATTTATCTTTGATCTATAGTGTTTTACGAGTGATTTACATTGATTTCCTGATTTACACGATTTACAGTGATTTCCCCTTGATTTACTGATTTATCAGTGATTTACTGATTTGCTTCTGCTTTATTGATTTACCCTCCGTATATCATACGATCTCATGATTTACACGCTTGTCGGACCCCTTGAATTGGCGTCACCATCCCAGCTACAATATTTAGCCCCCCCCCCCCCCCCGGGTCCATGTCTAAGAAGTTTTGGGTTGGTTATCACAGCCGGGGAGCGGGAGGCCCTCTTCTATAAAGTGGTATCAAACCCAAACTTGTACTGGTACGTACTGCATTTTGTACACATTTACACGAAGATCCCCTAAAATCCAGCTGCCCCGCTTTACACCAAATGCTGTCAGCTCTTAAATGACGCCACGCAAATTTGTACCATTTCCCACCGTTCCCCTCCCTTCGTCACGACTTTTTGCAACTCCCCTTCCCCTAGAAAAAGTCAAAAACGTCCAACCCGCCCCACTCGTTACGAATGAAAAATATGGTAAATTCAGGAAAATGTTAAATAATAATTCTCGACCATATTTTTAGGCATGTTATAAAAGGCTAGTGGAAACGCTCTTTTTGCAGTAGTATTTATGCAAAATAAATGAGTCACAAACCATACGGCTATTAAAAAACGTCACAATCTGCCCCCCCCCCCCTCATACTCACGTCTGAGACTATCGCACTCCGCGGATCCCTTCCCCATATCATGCATGACGTCATTTGTTCGGCCCAGACATGACGTCAACGAACCGGTCACGTACTGCACGAAATTGGATCTGAACTTATAATAAATTAATAAACAAAAACGTATCGTTAAAAGTTAAAAGTAAGGGTCTAAAAGTCAAAACCTGTAAGGAACACGGACAAGCTTTGACTGTAAGGGTCTAGGTGTCAAATTTGGCCAGTAAGACGCTGCTAAGCATTAGACCCTTACTACCCGGTTTTTGACGAACAGCTGTCTGAAATCGTCGTATAAAGACCCATGAGATGATCCAATGATAGTGGGGGTGTGTGGGTTTCCTACTTTGCTTTAGGTTGAAATTTTTTTTCGGTTTGATAACATGGCAGTGATTCCAAGCAAGACAACCTGCTACAAGAGTAAGCGTGTACACCCATTCTGTCTGAGTTACTAAGTCATTAATAAATACATAAATCGCTGGAAATAATATTAAGGAAAATTGGAAATTAGCCAACAGCGAAAATCGTACACTAGAAATAACGTAGTTCAGTAAGCCACCTTTATGCACTTACGTTTCATCGGAGTCCAACGGAGAGATTAAGGCGCTATGCAAGTGATCTGGGGGCGAACTGGGTGGCCGGTTCGAATCCGGGTCATGCCACTCCGATTAAACGTAAGTGCATAAAGGTGGCATACTGAACTACGTTATTTCTAGTGTATGATTTTCGTTCTTGGCTAATTTCCAATATTCCGTACTAAGTCATTAACATGATCACCGGGTAGTAAGGGTCTAATGCTTAGCAGCGTCTTACTGGCCAAATTTGACACCTAGACCCTTACAGTCAAAGCTTGTCCGTGTTCCTTACAGGTTTTGACTTTTAGACCCTAACTTTTTACGATACGTTTTTGTTTGTTAATCCGTGTTACTTTGAGAATTGTAATCAATAGGTGTGGTGGTGGATGAGGGGTTGGGATGTGTGACACCTTTATAATTAATTTGTTGTTTGTTTTGCTGCGCCGCCTTTAAGCTCGGTAAATAGCTATAGCCTTACTAACATGGCTATCGCTAATGTTAACAATAAAACAAATCCTTTAATCTTCAGTCTATGTCTTGCAGCTGGCGTTTGCTAAATGGCATTGTTGCATAATAACAATGTTTAAAACAATCAATCTGGTCGTTTAGAGCTCGGTAACCCCTGAACCACTTGACCAATTAGAAAAGGCCTTATGGAAAGGACACATCTACGGAGCAATACCTGTAAAATGAGCTAAGAACCAGTTTTATAGGACAAATAGTTTGATATGTAGAGAGGACAGACGAAAGGTACATCCCCAGAACAAGACCAAGACCAAGAACAAGAAGTTGTCTATTTGGCCCCTCTCTGTATCTCGGGTTTGGCTGGACTGAATTTCACAATTTTTGGACTGTAAACAGGCCTTGACTAGTCAAGGCTAGATTCCAAATTTGGTTTAAAATTTTTCAATTTTGACGGAGTTATAAGCTTTCAAAGTTGAAATTTTAACACAGAGATCCTAGGTCGACCCTTACTAACGCTGGCTATCACCAGTGTTAATAAAAACCACCATACGAACTTTGTGATTCAAACCTTTCGTACAAAGTCCTTTTGTTGTTGTTCTTTCCGTTTGCAAAACAAGCACCACGCTCGACTTGATACTTTCCACTCAATAATAATTATGGAAATCCAAGCCTTACTCGTCTCTGAATGCTCACCGACAAACCAACCACAGATCAATAGTCTGTCTCGCTTACATGAAGCGGTTTGTTTTCATTATCGTTTGCATATATTAAGGCAATGACGTAAACTTCGTGAATCGTCAAGACTTTTAAGGAAACACGTCACGATATATCCTGCTTCTCATCAGGGTTCGGAGCTTTACGTTTACACTTCGTTTATGAGCGGCATAAAAATGAGGTTTAAGCCTACTTCACATTCGATACCAACGCTGAAGCAAACGAAATTACAGTTAGGTTGGCAAGTGCGATGGGACATTTTTTTTAATATTTTTTTTTTTTTTTTATAATATTGGCACACCAAATAGAGGCAAACCTCGTAAATCGAAATTGCTTCGGCGTGTCGTTTTGCGGAAAGAAAAGAAAAATTCTCATACCGAATACCAGTTGCACTATCATGAAAAATCTATACAATTCGTGAGCTTTAGCACTCAACTCCCTTCCCAACAGTTTCCTCGACCGAAATTAAATTGGGAAATGAGTTTCCTGCTAAAACACACAAAAAATATTGATTTCATAGATACACCCGGGGTATTTATTATAGCCAAAATTCAGGACGCAGATTGCGCTATCCATTTTCTCCATCCAACTCGAGTGGAGGGGGTGCAGACAGCCATGCCATGAAGTAAGTAAAGCGATCTATCTGGCCGAGCTGCGTTGTAGAGGCATCCATGCAGTCAGCGAACACGTACGTCGTTGTCGTCGTCTCCCATGGCAACTTAGTTGGGCAAAATGCAAGCAGCAACAGGTCGCTAACGCTGGAGGGCATTATGCGCGCACCCTCCACCTCCCAAATGGAACGGCCCACTGGCCCACTATTATCAAGTTTGGAAGAGATGGTCCGCAAGCAGCAGGCATTGAGCCAGCTAGTAGCCGGATATGGGATGAGTGAAAGCCACAGACCAGCCTTGGCATTAAAGCTTTTGCCATCCATCCCCCTCCCCCACTATCACAAGTTACGTGACACACGTACGTAAAATGAGATTTTTTTGGGGGTTCGGTTCAGCTCGGCAAACCCTATTTTACTTGGGTTGCGTATGTTTTGGTCACTTAAAGGTTCAGTCGGTTTCCTATTGGGCCACTAAAAATTAATTGATTGATTCTCAAGAGTGAGCGAGTGGGCTTCTTTTTTTTTTTTAGCACGTGAAGAAACCTTTTTTCAGCCGTAGTCCACGGGTACAAAACATTTCCTGGAGCCGATGACCACACCAGCCAGAGCTCCATTCATACGATGGGCCTAAAAGGGCCACCAGTCGTAACTAAAAACTTGGATCTAAATTTTGGGGGCGCCGGAATTGTATCGACACGGAGTTACGTTAACTCCGGAATTTTCTTAAATTCTGACCCCTGTGTTGGACCCGGAATTACAGTAACTCCGAATTCGTGATTTGCTTTAAAAGTGTCTGAAACAATCAGCAATTGTGGTAACACGGAGTTACCGTAACTCCTAATTTTATTCATGATTTAATAACGTCCCTGCCTCGCTCGCTGCGGCTATACATATAACATCAGAAACGTAACCATATTAAACAAAGAGTTACGGTAACTCCGTGTTACCACAATTCCTGATTGTTTCAGACACTTTTAAAGCAAATCACCAATCGGGAGTTACTGTAATTCCGGGTCCAACAAAGGGGTCAGAATTTCAGAAAATTCCGGAGTCAACGAAACTCCGTGTCGGTACAATTCCGCGCTCCCAAATTTTATCCAATGTTTAATATTTACATCCTACGTATGGCATTTTAACATGAGATGTAATAGGCCTACTCCACCCCAAAACGTAAGCTACAGACGTCTTTGTTGTTTGGCAAACAAAAATAAAAAATAAAAACCATCGACTGCATCTACAAAATGCTAATCTTGAAAATCACCACCAAGATAGGCCCTAAATTAAATTTCTTTCCGGGTTAACTTCTGCGACACAGCATGGTGATCATCATCAAAGTCGTTTGTGGCATGAAATTTACCCTTATAAGAAATTACGTATTACGTAATCTTCATAAAGGAGCAGTAAACGTACTCTGTAGGCTTCCCTGCACGTCACGAACCTTTCATCCTGTGGTGAGCTATGCAGGTCGGCCCAGCCACGTAGCTTACGGTACATTGAATACTGCTAGAACAGCTCACCTTTAAATTTAATATATACATATATATATATAACACATAAACGGACCAGTGGCCCAAGGACGAAGGAATTGCAGGAAATATTTTTGTTCGCACCATCACTTCAAATTCATTGTTAGGGCACATTTATGTACCGACTCGCCTCGCGCAGCTAGAATTGCATCTGAAATGGGAATTCAAACCAACTGGGAAAATTGTTTTGGCAATTGGAGAAATTCGTTCTCATATGGCCACGGATTATACGACTGCAAGCATGTAGGATTATGCTATGCGTGTCAAGTTTTCCATCGCGATTCGTTTCTAACAGCAAAAATGGAAAAGCTAGTTGTGGCACAAATGTGCCCTAACGGCGAAAACAGCACACTAACAACTGCTGTGATTCGGCAAGTTAAGAAACATTTAAGATGACCCGGATTTGAACCAAGAACACGAACTCGAGATCACTATACCGGTACTAACCTCCCTGTTCGACATCTCTCCAACGTTTGGCCTTGAAGAGATAGACTCGGGGAGGGTGATCGTCTTTGAGCGATAAGGAGTTCGCCGGTTCAACTCCCGGTCACGTTACCTCAACAAAATGACTCTTAGCCAGTTATAATTCTCCACGAATTTCTAAACCAACCAACGTGAAGAACCAGTCCTATGCTTAAATGTTGACTGCAGCACATCAGTATTATCGCTCTCCGAGGCGAGATAACCTAACGTGTTGAAAGCTCAGTTACTGCCAGCAACAAACGTCGTCGCGATATTCTGCCGAAAACAACACGTCGTCAATTACCGACTCGGTAAACGATTACCAACAACAACAACAACAAAATACCGCCATTTACGCATGCGAAATTTAATTTATGCAGAAACCCGCTAGCATGCGCCCGTCTAGGGTAGGCAACGCTGTAATGCCAATATATTATAGTTCCCTGGAGTGTTTTTTGCTGCAAAGCCTGAACAGCACCGCAGTGCAAACAATAAAAAAAAAAAAAAAAAAACAATTTTAACCTATGCATTACTTAGTGGCATCACCTTGGCGTTTCTTAGCAAAACTAAATTGCGTAAAATTGGCAAGAACCCTAACAAAAAGTTTAGTTTCGGGCAGATATTTACGGGGCGGCGGACGAACGTCTAACTGGGAAATCGTCTAATGGGATCATTGTCTAGAATCTGCCTAAATAAAAAAAATCTGGAAAAGCATTTAAACGGAATATCGTATAATGGATAATTGTACAATGGATAAACGTCTAACTGCGGTTTCTGATGTTATATGCATAGCCGCAGCGAGCGCGGCAGGGATATTAGACGATTTTCCATTATACGAATTTCCAGTTAGACGCTTTTCCATTACAGGAATTTCCTGGTAGATGATATTCTGTTATACGTTCTTCCAATTATGCGATTTTCCAGTTAGACGTTTAACCCCCGCCCCATATTTACTCACAAACATAACAAATCACCGGCAATATTACCAATCATCAAATTAAAACAATAAAACTTTTTATTTTTACTTGACGCGTCAAAACATTGCACAACGTAAAAGAACAAAAAAAAAAGTTTAAATTTGTCGATTATCCAACGGTGTAGTTTAAAATTTCAAATTGAATAGCTTATGCTGAAAGCACTACGCAGCAAATGGAGCACGCAAGCGGTGTCGAGTGACACAATAAGCGATGACATACTGCAGCGGGGTCAAACCCGATATCTCAACTGAAACTTCTGGAATAAAGTTACAGTACAGCGACCAAGCCAGCTCGCCCGCTCAATTTCTGCCCTGCTTTATTTGCACGACTAAAAAACGTCAGGCTGGGGCGCTAAAAAAAACTTTTTCTAAGCCGTGGATGTTACAGTACAGCTTACTCCATCCAACCAGCGGATGTTAATTATTTGACACGGAAGTAGGAGACCTCAATTTTTCGCAGCTCTATGTCCAGGGGCTGTTTCCGTTGGCCGGAGGACTAAAAAAAAACAGCTCGGTTGGCTAATTTAACTAAAATTAACAGGGGACCAGGGCACGTTTTTAAAAAGGCTTTACGACACTTGTCAAGTCAATAATAAAACGAACAATACACGTTCCCGTTACGACACAATTCGGCGACAACGTAACTGTTAAGTCAACGATGTTCGTGTGCGGTTATTAACCCAGTCGGCATGAGGAATGAACAAAGGGCTGGACGAACAACAACCTTTGTAAAATGTGTGGGGGCCTTGCCGGAGAACACAAACGTCACGTGAAATGGCTTAATTAAGAATTTCATCATGAAACGGGAATTTTTAACCAACCAACAAAACCAAACATACTTAAAACATAGGGCAAAACCTTTGGAACCGGGAACCAAGAATCGCAGCATCCATATTGTCAGACCTTCCTTGGGTGATCCACAGTTTAACAGCTCACTCAAAAATGCCCATATTGTTATAGGCCTGTTCCAGCCCGACAGTAGCCTACCAACGAGGTCGATTTGGAGTCATTTAGACTAGAATATAAAAAAAAAAAAAAAAATGGGCATTTCTGTTCAGGGAGATAATTTTTTTAACGAATTCCCCCCCCCTCCAAAAAAATTAGCATATTAGGTTGAATCAAGGTTACTGTTCACGAAAATAATTGTCAATTATTTTTCCAAATTCTGAGTCTCGCTCACTCCCGCTTGCTGCAGCTAACGATGTAACATCAGAAATATGTTGCAACTATTCCAAATTCCTTTGCTAATTTGAAGTAATTCGTGATTAGGTAGTTTCTGACGTTTTATTTTTAGCCGCAGTGAGCGTGGCAGCGCGAGTGAGGCACGTAATTTGGGTAGGAAAACAACCATAACTTTTGTGACCAGCGACCTTGATGTATCCTAGTTTCGAAAAATAATCCGGAAAAAAATTATTTTTAACAATTTGTCCACCTAAACTTTAGAAGTAATTATTTGTACGTACCAATTTTTTTTTTTTTTTGGGTGGAACATGGATGATACAAGCATTCATGCCTACAGCTTTTACATTAATACGAAATTTTGTATTCTGGTACTAGCCACACTAGATGGCGTTCTCTAGGCTCGTGTGCGAACACTAATTTATGAGCGTTAGTTTGTTTATTCTCGAAAACACGTCAAACCCATAAAGTCAAATACGTAAGGCCACACACAAAAAATTGTTTGGTTTACGGGCGAGGTTGCAAATTGAAACACCAGGCAACCAGGCATTTTATTTTATTTTTTATTTTATTTAACTGACCACATTTGCCTTGAAATGTACCTAGCTCAAAGCTGAAAGAGTATGCAGTCAGCCTAAAAAATATATATATTGCTATTATGTTATTTTTGTCATCAAGTATTCAAAGTTTTTTTTTAGTTTTTGTCAAATAACTTCTTAGTGGTTTGAGCTAGAGGTTTGAAATTGGCACCATTCGAAAGCTCGTTTCGAGACGGTTAAAATGGTACTGGAATGTCAGAAACGGTCAATATTTGGCAAAAATTTGATTTTTAGTGGGTGAACCAAGATTCAGATAACACGTTTTGACCCGCGATAATTTAAGGCACCCGCACGCGCCTGTAAACCAAATAATTAACTTTCCATGGCCTAACTGCCAATTTGCCAAAGAAACAAACTGCGTAAAATTTACAAACCAGGCTAGTTGCCAACCCAAGATTAAGGCTATGCAATGGATGTGTTTAGGTGTTCTCATACAAAAATGTACAGCCATGAAGTATTTTAATAAAGTGAGATACTCGGGTTGAGCATTTTTCAAATATATCAAACGAAAATTTTTCTGCTCCTGCCTACGCATAAACCTGAAATTATTAGACTGTTGGCCTGCCATAGACAACTGTTCGCATGGTTTGGCGTTGAAGCTTAAGTAGGCTAGCAGCAGCAGTCTCTTCCCAAGTAACATCCTGTTTGTTTAAAGTATACGCTCTGGTTATCTGCTTGAGGGAGAAGAGTACGAAAATTCTGCCAAGCAATAAAAAGCTGCTTGACTACAAATAAATAACAGATTTAGAAAAGGCAACTTTTGATGTATCTAGGTCCATGGGATAAAGTTGAGCCCCGTATAGGCTAATTTTTTGAATTAACAAAAATTTAGTTTAAAAAATGTTAGTAGTCGTCGCCCATAACTGGCCTTGTTGGCTTCATTGCATTATATTTGCATAATTCTGTAAATTAAATGTTTGCCTTCAACGCCTCGCGTACATTTTTGTCTTAAAGATACATTCCAGCCTACAGTGAAAATGGAATAACTACACCTTCAGCAACACAAAAGCTTTTGGTATGGTAGAAAAACGTGCCAGGTTTCAATGTTTTGGGCTTAGGCAAAATTATGTGAAAATAAAAAACAGTTTGGCAACGAACCGTGTATCTACACCCAAACTTTTTGTTGTTGTTAAAAAAAAAAAACGACGCACCACGTCAATTCAGCTACTCATTCACAGCTACAAATAAACTTTGCGTATGTCACCACTTTACAAAAAAAAAAAAAAAAAAAAATGGTTAAGTGAGCAAGGCCAAATACTGGAGTGAATTTGGATTTTGTGTGTTTGTATGTTTGGAAAACGATAACATTCGCAATTTTGTTCGGATTTATTTTTAACGCCATGACATGGGATTTATTTTGTGACAAGTTGATTAGTTTTCGCTGAAATTAACATGGTTTATGGTATTTTCCATGATTTCAAACACGCTAACTATATTTAAATACCTTCCTTCATTACCTATCGCGATATCTAGTAGAATTATTTAGCCAGCTTACTAATTAGTTACGTCTATTATCGAATTTAATATACCCAATTCGATATCTAATTAGTTTACGACAACTAATGAAGATTCATTCGTAATAATCGTGAAAAATACCATAAGCCATGTTCATGTTCATTTCAGCAAAAATTAATTTCGTGAAAAAAACCTGCAATGTCCATAAACTACTCGAAATTTCTATTTCAATTTTTTTAGGGGGGGGGGGATTCGAGGTAGAGCACTGGGCAGAAATAACTGGAGCAACAAGAGGCATTGTGTAGACCACAAGAGCACAAATCACGGTTTCTTCCTTGTGAATGCAGAAAATAAAACTAATTCATTAAATTCACCACAGTAGAAAAAAACTATCAAATTCAAGGAAGCAGAATACTAGACTTATTGTGCAAATTTTCGACAGGCATATCGACTAGAGTTATTAATGCCTCCTGTCTTCATCAGACAAAACTTCCAACGCTGCTTACTATAAATTTACATAGTCTAGTGCAGTATGTAAATGTATAGTAAGCAGTGTTTTGAAGTTTTGCTTGATGAGGCCTTAATAACGAGAGTCGAAAATTAGCATAATACGTATAGTTTCCAGTTTCCCTTTGAATTTGAGCATTTTTTTTTACTACTGTGGTGAATTTTAAATGTCATTCAAAACACGACGGTAAACTTCTTAAAAGAAATTTCTCGCTCGGCCAAGTAGACTAATTGCGATCTTCACAACTTAATTACGTGCCCAGTTTGAAATTTGTTGACTACTGGCTTTGTAACCCCAGTTTTGGTACATGCCAAATTGAACGACGCAACAGTAGCTCAAAATTTGCCAGCAATTAGTCCAGGCAAATATCGATGCAGTGCTCTTTCCTGGACGAAACTTCCCACCGTTCGGTTACAGCCGCCACGCCTTACTCGCAGAAAAAAATAACCCGCACTAATGTTTGAATGGTAACGACGCCTTCAACTGGCAAGTTTCAATCCTCAACAACCATCGCCGACATACCCCCCAAACCCACAATTTCCAAAAATAGCAAATAAATCAAAAACGCAACAGACGACAAAAGTTATCTATAAAAAAAATTGTATTTTCGTCCAATGTAAAACGAACTTCGTGCTGGGTACAACGTAATGGCTTTCACTAGCAAACAGCAAGCGCATGGTACGGTAGTAGTAATCACTGTTAATTAAACTTATTATTAAATTACAATAACTGCGAAAATTACGGAATACAAATCATCGGTAAGATAATAGTACTCTTTAAGAAAAAATTAAAAACTACAGTACGTAACACAGTTACAGCTCGTACAATGGTGTTAAGTTTAAAAGTAAATTAATCATGAGGGGAAAAATACAAAGCTAGCTATTGTATCATGTTGAGGGAGGAAAAAATTCAAATTGGAAAATAAAAAAAATAAAAACACCAACTAAGCTATGAACTTTAAATTATTGTACTTCTGTATTCAAAATTGTTCGTGTGTCAAGTGTTGAATTTGGGGAACAGGTTCATTGTAAACGATTGGGGGGGTAAATGGGAAGAATTGGGTTATTGCTATTAACATACACACACTCCGTATTCTTTGGCAATATTTTTTTAAATCATAATTTACGTACAATATTAATTAGAATAATAATATAGCTATTTTTTCAACACACTTTCTTTCTTACTTTCAACAATCGTTCTCTTTGACCCGATATAAATACACGAGCATTAGGCTAATATTTTTTTTTAACTTAAAACAACATGCTTCTCCAATAAATAACTTAAATACAGATGAAACTGAAAAACGAACTGAGCGTTTGACAAGTAATAAAAAGATGTCTGCAGGGAGAGGGGATCTATACAAATAGAAATTGGGGGGTGGGGTTTTCTTCTTAAATAATGAAATGATATTAAAATAAAATACAATAAAAATAATCTGGCGTCAAAAGTTAGCAATGGAAAATCAACCACTTTTAAAGTAGCTAAATCGAATGTTGTTAAAATATAAAAAAACAAAGCTCATTTGACGACTTTTTTTAAAATAAATATACTCAAAAATACTTGAGGCATAAAAAGTAGGGGGAGGGGGGATATGTGGGTAGCACTCACAAAAAGACAAGGTGGGGAAGGGGGGGGGATTGAAAGAGAAACAAACAGGTTAAAAATAATTAAATAACGGTCTGATTAAAGATTTAAAAGAGTAAAATGAATAATAATAATTATTATAATACAAAATTTCACATTTGGCCTTCCAATTTCAACCGTATCTGGTTTTAACATTTTTTTATGTATGATGGTTCGTTTCCGTTATATTAAAATATTAAAACTAGGCTACTTGGTCCTCAAATTGGATTTTTTTGTTTTGTTTGTAGTTGTACATAGTTATATAAATGTTTTTGTTGTGACACAAAACTTCTTTGCCTTTAAAAATTTCATACATACAAAGATCCTAACCCCCCTGGATCGCTCGCTTGTTAGTCCGGTAGCAAAGGTTTGGGTTGGACTTCAGTCCTCACTGACGGACAAACGGCTGAAAATTGGCAATCGGATGCCGTTGATGTCCACAGGGCTGCCGCAGACGCTGAGGTTATCCAATTCGGACGTGACAGACTCGACTGGGGAAGGGGGGTTGGATTCTACCAGTGGAGGGGTGGGGGTTGGGGTAGGGATACCAGCCACAACACTGGGGTTGATGGGGGACGATTCCCGGAAAACATTGCTATCCAAGTCGTTGACAATGTTGTTGTTCATGTTGATTTGATTGTTGAACACAGACACAGTGAACTGGTTGAGTGCGGTGTTGTAGGCATTTTGCTGTTGGACCCTCTTGCTCGGGGTGGAGGGGGAACTTGCCGTCGACTGGGGCTGGGAAGACACTAACACGGAAAAATCCTGCGAGTTGAAGGTGAATGCGTTGTTGGCCGTCGGTGTGGTCGCTGGCGTGGGGAAGTAATCGTCGAAGAAGCCGCCGACTGAAGTAGGGGACTCGCTCAAACTCGAGGAAGGGGTCGGGGAGTCGCCGCCGTCCCCGTTGAAACTGCTGAGACTCAGCGCCTTCGGCCGGTACATTCCGTCAACGGAAATCTCGGCGTTGTGGATGAAATGGCACCTGGGCCCGTAAGGGCAGAAACCGATGGTGTGGAAAGTGCGGCACAGTTCCGTCTTGTACTTGGGGTGCCGGGCCAGGGTCCGCAGCTCGTGGGCACCGTGGGCAAACTGACACTTGTCGCCGTATTTACATTTGCCGCTCTCCTCGAACGGCCTGCACAGTTCGGTCTTGTACCTGGACGAATTGGCCTGCACCGCCCTTTGCTGCTGTTGCTGTTGTTGCGCCACACAACTCCTATCCACCGGCTCACTGAGACTTCTGTCGAGTTTACGATGTTGCTGCTGTCCGCCGAGACCCATGCCGTTGACCAAGGCGGACGCCTCGGCCAAACTGGCGATCACCGCCGCACTTGTGACTTTGTTGTTGTTGCTGAGGCAGGCGGCCGCCGCCGCCGCCACTGCCGCCGAACTCGGAGACGAAGTACGTCGCGCCGAGGAAAGGCTGAAGTTGGGTACGGATTTGCGTTCCGATACCTTCATGTGCGTCTTGTGTCCCGCAAAGTGATTATTCTGAAATAAAAGTAAACAAAATTAGGAACCGATAGTGTGGGCACACACGTACACGTCAAAATCGGAGGTTGGTTCTTACAAAAACGAGGCACACCTGATCGATTTAAAAGCTGGGCGCTCAAAAAGGGGCGGAGGGCTGGAAGGGAGTTAGCGGGGGGGGGGGGGGGGGATCGATGATTACAGAGATGAGTTTCTTGATGAAGGATGAGGAAAACTTAATACGGACTTTAAGGTACCTTCTTAAAGTACGAAAACTTGAGGAAATAAAATGAAAAATAGCATTCCTGACTATACATCACAAGGAGTAGTTTGAAAATCGTAAGGTTTACTTTGAAATTCTGTATCATTAGTTGCAAAACGACGATCGCCATTCACACTCGTATTCCAAAATTTAAGATATATTAGCACAATATCACACAGAAAAACTTGCTAACGTCTATACAATGAGGTGCCCGATTTAGTCACGTTTACTTATCCTGTCGAAAATTAGCAAGACGTAGTCGTTTGCAAGCATCTGTGTGTGTGATATTGTGCTAATACAGCTCAATTTTTGAAATACTAGAGTGAATGGTGATCGTCGTTTTCCAATGGAAGATATTACTTTGTTACTGGTTTACCAATACGGTAAACATATTTAAGCCGATTCTGTTCTCACCGGAAAGTCGAACCTTGGTGTCTGTGCCAGAAACGGTACTTTTTCAATTCATAATATTGAGAGAAAAAAATGACGATATACTTTTAAGAAATATTCTCAAACTTCAGCCACTGCTGATCATAATACACTAAATTCTTCCACACGAAATACAGAATGCTAATCTAGCGTTGACTGGATGGGAAATCTTGACACGGCGGCCATTTTCATAAATTCTAAAACACAAGTCAACTTTTGTGACCGCGTAAATTTAACCATTGAATTGAACCATTTACTGAAAGCCATTTACTTCACCAGCGACTTAACTGTTATGACCTTACGTCGTCGTAATTGCTTCTCCTAGCTGTTATCGTCGCAGTTTGGTGCGGTTCTAGTCATTTGCATTAGCTCGAATTTCACCGGGTGGAGTAGGTGTAGCGCTACGGTGAAGTACGAAGGTGAAAAAATTAAGTGACCAGCAATTCTTTCAATGACTTTTAACAAATTCTTTTTTAAAAAATGGGTTTAATCAATACTAGAGCTTAACATCGCTTTCAACTGCTGTCGGTCGACGGACCGGCTAGCATACGTGGATATTAGTAATGTCATTAAATTACCTAACAAAGACGGGTAACTACAACAGTTTGTGAAAGTTTAACAAAAATAAATTTAGAGGGGAAAACACGAAAACCTGCAAACAAATGCAAAATCCAGAATTAAAATTATTATATATAGCCTTAAAGCATATATCTTAAAGCAAGCTAAACTTAAAAAAAAAATACGTGTAGACTGTATGAACTGTACAAATCGACCATCCGATATAAACCTGTACTGAAAATCGACAAAAAATCAGAAACTAAAATTATAAGCTACTAACTACAAATTAAAAAACAAAAGCAGACCTCAAAAAACCGTCAACACACATACAGCCAACAGCAGGCACCTGTTGCGCCAAAAACAACAAAAAAGTGGGACTTCTTTTGAAAACGTGGCTCAAAAAATTAAATTCAACCATGATTTATTCTCAAAATCCGCAATCACACGCTTATAATTGAGTCGCAAACATGAATGAAAATAGCGGTATTGCAAATAGTAGGTCAACAAACATACGCGCGACTAGAGTACTCATCTACTAAGAAACTAGGCTACAAGTCCAAACCACGCTGCACGCAAGAAACGCAGTCACTGGTTCAATATGTTAGGCCGTCTGCCGGCATCTCCACCGACGTAGACGGGTTTAACAACTCTAGTTTAAAGATTCAAATGACAAAAACAAGTTGTCTTATATCTGCGACCAACTTTTGACTCAGGGTTTAGCATTTAAATGGTGAAAACCGCAGCAACTTGCGTACATTAAAAAAAATACGATCGTTCACGGTGAATTGAAACCAAATAAAATTACTACTTGATGAAAATGGTTATACAAAGCAAGTTGCTGCAGTGTTTTTATAAATATTACTACTAAATTTTGTTGATTGAACAAGCTTCCACATCGAAGAAGCCAGGTCCCGCGACAACGAACGAAAACAAAACATGGACCGATCGCACAAAAATGTTTTTAACTTTTAAAAACCATCGCCGAAACAATACTCGATGTAACAAATCACAAACTCAGTACACAATCGCGAGGAATCTCCGTCTATTTTCGGCGACGTTCACGTTCGATTCTGTATGGAAACGCACAACAAACCACCACACGCACACCAACACCCACTTGTTGAGCAGCGAACGCGAGTCCATAGGAATGCCAGCAGCAGCCGCGTTCCCAACGTGCCAGCACAGCGTCCCGAAGCCGCGTTCTCACTTAATCAACGGTTCAAATTCGCAAAAAAAATCCGCATCGCCAAACGCACAACACACTTAAAAACCCAATTCGGTGGGGTTCTCTCCTTACCTTGCTTAACATATCACTAAAATCGTAGATGGCGGACACTAAGGCGGTGGACATTTTTGTGACCGAAGGTACGGCCGGTGTTGGCCTGCCTGAGTGTTACGTTCTGTTCGTAGGATAGGAGTGTGGACTACGGCCGATAGCTGTTCAACTTTTCTACTGGCTTTCAGGGCTGAAACATCTCATGCCGCCGAGAGCCGCTGCCATTGGTCGGGGAGGAGCACGCCGGGTGAGCCCATTGGTTCCCGAGTCACGTGGAAGCGTGTGACGTCACGGATGAGACGCAAGCTAACAGCGTTGAATGAGAAGTGGAAGGAAGGGAGCTGGCGGGCGGGCAAGGTTGAAGTCTTAGCTTGGCGGTGTGGGCTAGTCGGCGTTGCCATGGTGCGCAAACGCTCGAGCCAACGAAATGCGTTTTGTTGGTTGGCATTGACGAAGTAGCCGGCTCTGACCAGACCAGCAGACGACGCTCTTGGAATAATATATCATTGGGAGAAAGAAACAAAAAGAGTTTTGAGAATTTCATCGAACTTCGAAATTTTTCTTTGGGAAAATTAAAAGCCACACATCCAATTTATTTCAGAATTTATAATAAATATAAATAAATAAATTTACCACAGACGTGGAAGGGTGACAGAAGGGGGTGGACCCACTAACAGTGCTCCTAAGACTACGAAATGGTGAAAAAGTGATCAAAAATTTCTTCTTTTTTTTTTTTTTTTAGAGGCGAGCACCTAGGCTGTCTATCACAGACACTTCCCAACCAAAACTATATATCACTCCGTTCGGAGATATCCTAGTAACAGTTGAAAGCAACATAAAATCCGAGTAATGTTATTTTTTGCTAAAATGACAACCCATTTTTTTGTATTTAAATATGGTATTAACGAACGGGTAATTAATTCCACCATGGTTCCACGCAGGGGCCGTCTACCGGGGGAAGAAAATAAAACACCGAAAAAGGGAATATTTGTTATATTTTAGTTCATCACTGGCTGCCTGGCCACTCGAGAAATAACCTAGTTACAACCCCCCTCCCCCCCCCCCCGTCCGGAGGAGATGTTTGGTAACTAGGTGATATAACGAGTGGGAGGCAACTGGGGATCAACAAAAATATGGCTAATATTCCTCCCAGTGCCCTTCCCCCCCCCCCCCCACACACACACAAAGCGCCTGGGCCCGGGCATATCATTCCGATCGATCGTCATGTTTCCACGTATCTTTCAGGATACATTTTTCACACCAAAAGATGATTCCTCCCAGGGGTGCTGAATATGCCAGAACGAGGTTCGCGGTAAAATTTCAGCGAACTGAGGAAATTCACTGAAAAATGGCTTGCCTACATAGTGAAAGGCTGTGGAAATTTCAAAAATCTGTTGGAAAATTTTGTGGGAAATTTTGTCCTGTAAGAATTTTATGCACCCCTGATTTCCCCCTCACCACCAAAACTGTTGGTTTTTCTACATATGTTTGACAAGTGGAAGGTCAGAAGGCCCCCAATGGATAGTTGGGTCTCCTGACAAAAAAAAGTAAATAAATATTAAAAAAAAAAACATACTGTGTTCGTTGTTGACTTCCCTCCCTGCCCGGTGAAAATATGGGATACATAAACACCGGTTTATTCCCGAGATGCGCCTGAAGGACTCTCCACTGATCGGTACAATAATTGAGGCGCCCCCCCCCCCCGGCCTATTTTCGGCATGTAACACCGAAAAAACAATTTTTTATCCTGCAGTTTATATTATTAAATAAAAGCTGCATAACACTTAGGTGACAAAAAAAAAATGGGCACTCAACGTTTAAAATACCATATAAAACTTTTTAAGGCAAGCTTTCACCCAAGTTTATTATTACATAAAATGATTGTGATCCTTAACTTACCACCTTACTGAACCAGACTGATTTATTAGTTTCGTCTAGGATTTCTGTCTGAGGATTCTGCTTCCCTTAACCCCCGTCCCCCCCCCCTCTCTCTCGAATAAGGGGCGCCTTGACTTTTTCAGCCCCAGAAGCCCAGTATCTACGCCACCTCAAACCGTAGGTGTGGGGGGCAGAGGCAAAAAAAAAATTATTTAAAAGGGGGGGGGGGGGGAGGCCACTTGAGAACCAACCATCTGAAATCATGATTCACGATTTGGATTGGAACCAACCAACAACGCCTGTACTAAAGTTCAGACAAGCCACGGGCGCCTTCTTTTGAATTATCTTTGAGTCGAGTATTGCGTTGGCAGTCACCAGTCGGCCGTTCAGTACACAAGAAGAGTGGAAAAATGAGTGTGTGACTAATCATGCTTGAAACTCAAGTTGACAGACATCCAATAACGATAACTGATAACTTATCATTCTATTTCTCTCTCTCCCCCCCCCCCCCCCCCCTCCCCAAATCTGTCTATTCGTGTGATTCAACCAGTAGGCCTACAGACTGGTTCGTCGGCACTAGGGCGGCTTCATAAGTCTCTATCTCGTATCGGCGGCCCAGGGTAAAAGGGCGGCCGCTTAGATTAGGGGGAAAAAAAGTTCGTTACTAACAAACAAACAAATAGATACAGATAAGCTTTGAGTTACCAAGTTTATGTGTGTAAGTTAGGAGTTGTATTTTTCTAAAATAACACTTCTGATAAGTTCAGGAGAAACTGATAATTTTTTTTTATTTTATTTTACTTTACTTACACTAACAACGAACTATCACACTAGCTATCACACTAACCAGCTACTACAAGCTACAACCGCTGTATACGTAGTTTGTTTCAGCACTACGGCGAAGCTGCAACCACACGGGCTATGGAAAGGGGATAGAAGCTAAAACAGGACCCTCGCTCGCGGGACCAAGCTTCCTATGCAGAGACATCGTCTGAACCCAGGCTATATACATACTGCGATACGTCGTTATGTCGACGGTATTGCGTCCTACCCTGGACCCCAAAGAAACATTAGTTTTCGTTATGAAAAACACTCCGTTTAACCCAGGCCAACAGCCAGGAGGGGTGCTGGGGTTTCGTTCACACGTTCCCCTCCCCTAAATTTTCGAGGTTCTAAATTCTGACGGTGATAGTCTTACGGGTCGGGGGGGGGGGGGGGGCGACTCTGATTTTAAGGACAAAAAGTCCCTAGGCCCCCAAATTGAAGGCAAAGCTCCCGAACTAGAGGACGAATACATCCGTAAGGTCCCTGAGTAAAGGAGAAACGAAATTAAATTTGTGGAAGCTTTTCTTCACTGAATACCAAGGCAGAACCAGAAACCCATGGTAAATGACTACAAACCATAATACTTTATACTCCGCCGCCATCTTGAATAGCGGGATTGCTACCCCTTTCCTCGTAGATTGATCAACGGACATTACCATAGGAACGTCGCTTTCGTCATCGCTCTGCGAAATCAAGATAAAAAAGCAAGTGGCCAACACCTGTTTAGGTTTAAGTCCCACTCACCCCAGCCACTAACCTTTCGTTGAAAGGGATGACAACATCGAGGCATGTTAGCTCTTGCGAACTCCCGAGGGACCCTCTCACTACAAAATTACCGAAGCCTCTACTCTACAGAAAACAAAAAAATGGATATTCTTTAAATCCTTAGATTTGACCAGACTTTACAAGTTTTATCGTTGGGTAATCTTAGCAAGACATCTTTCTTGGCAAATCGATGTTAAACGGTTTTTCGAAAATAAGTTTCCTCCACGGACCTTGGATTTTAGATGGGTGAAATAGTACGACGAAAAAAGATAACCCGTTATCCCCGTAAGTCTTGAAGATACTGCAGTACAAATACCAGGTGATTCATTTAATGGGACGCAAGTTTTCAACTTACCTAGCCTATTCTGCCTGGTAATCTCAAACTAATCAGTATAAATTAATCATCCACCTAACAATGACGATTAATAGGTCCAAAGTTTTTAGACAACGAAGTCGCTTTGAATTCTCGCAGCTAGAAGCTAGAAAGCGTATATAAAGTTCAACACGGCAATGGTACTGTGTCCGCCGGGTCACAACGAAAACAGTCAATAATACGAATTCGGAAGTGACTTAAGAAAATTGGTTCGTCAGGAAGAATTATTGTTATCTTATTGTCACGGATTACACGACTGCAAGCATTAACCCCCACGATGCCGTAGATCCTGGTGGCATGATACCACGGCAGTGACGTATTGCCATTTCAATTCTCGTTGCGAGAATGCAAAGGGATGTAGTTTAATATGTACGCCCTTACTATTATAGGGGACTTGCCAACCAAGTAACGATGGCGCTTAGACGTTGGATTCAGACAACTAATAACTTCTGAAACATAATCGGGCCCGTAGCCAGTGTTCAAGATTGTAAGCTGGAAAATTGGAGGCAGAAAATTGTCAAAAAATGGACCATCGAAAGGGTCAAAACGTCTAAAAGTTTTATTAGAGAACGCGAAAGAAAGAGCTTTAATCACATTTTAAACAACACGTTGATTTTTTTCGTTGCTACGAGGACCTAATTCTGCCACCAAATTCGCGACCTCTTACGTTCACGTTCGGAATCTGTTGGGGAGGGAGGAAATCTAGTGTCGACCCCCTCCCCCCGCCATCATTCCGTAATAAAGAAACGGCGAAGAAATAATTTTGCGGAAATAATAATTTTATCGAGGTCGAGTCGAGATCTCTAAGCAATAATGCTGTCCACAACCATTTGTTTTAAAATATAAATTTATACGCAGAAAGGCCAACTCAACCTCATGAGGGGGGGGGGGGGGGGATCGTGCGTTAATGCACGGGCTCCCTTGTACGCATTTTGTCTCGTAAATCTCCCTTGTATAGTGGCATTAGCACGATTGAAAACCGTACGAAGATGCCGTGGCGCCATCTAGCGGCAGTGATATTGATCAAACCTTTGTAGCTTGCTCCCAGGTGCACGAGGACGTAACAAATTTTCACTCAATCATTAATTATATCAAGGAAGTCGTCGTAGCTTGAATATTTCACAAGAAATGTCGTTGTGCATTCCGTCTCTTTTAATACAAGCAACTGCTAGATAGTGCTATAATAGACGTTGCGAGATTCTGCACGCATTCATTCAGTCGGCGATAGTGCCGCTTGAATAAATAATTAGTTTTAACAGCAAGCACCAATGAGTCCGAAGTCCACCCGTTGCACCACAGACTCGGGAGTTTGAGACTTACGTCATCTGTTTTCGTCAAATGGACGTCGTCAAAAATAAGGTGCAGTGAGTGTCGTTTTCGTCCGTGGTGGCTTCTTGAGTGGCCAACAGCTGTTTAGCACCAGGGCGGCAGTATTTGTTTGCGTCTCCTGCAGAGCACGTGATCTTTTCCCGCCAGTTTCGCTGGGGATCACGTTTCTGGCGCCCGAGAGGAAGGAGCGTGGGAAACCAGCGCCTCTGCATCGCCACATTCTCTCACAAGAGGGCGTAAGGCTACGGTGGGCTTCCATGCAAGACGCGGGAGAAATTGGATTTGGCAACAGTTGCTTGCTTGGTTCGCTGTAGGGAGGGTTCTTGGCTATTTTCTACGTAATGTGTAGGCTGAACGAAACAACACCGTACGCAACGCCGCTACAGTTCTTTTTTTTTTTTAAACAAAAGGATACAGAATTAGTCGGTGTGAACTGATGATACTTTGTTTCGTTTTTAAATGAGATACAAAATAGTCGGCACTTGAATTTAATGACGCTTTGTAGCCATAGCCACGTATTTTTTTTTCTCTCTCTAATTTGTTCTGCTTACCACGTCTTTTTTTAGATAACTTAATACAGTTGAGAAGCTGTTACTTAGGTTAAATAATGAGAATAGGAGAAATTAAATAAATTATTCATTAAATAATATGGAAGTATGTACCTTTAAGTCCAAAAGGCAACGGAAATAGGTCTGCATGCGTTTATTTAGCACAAAATCAAGCCGATCTGGCTTTCCGCCAGGCTAATTCGTGACCATCGGCAAAGCAAACACTATGGCGTTTGATTTATTTTCAGTTCAGTTTCGATTAAAGGTACATTCTTCCCAACGCCATTTTTCTCGATCCACCATATCAAGTACGGCCCCAAAGTTCTATTTACTTACCGTTAGTCAACCTCTTGTTAAAAATCCGTTTTAAAACGTGACGTCTAGGAGGAGATTTTCTGTTAGACATAGGAAACTAATTTAATAGCATCATGCGAATATAATGATCCTTTGCGCACTTGCAATAACATTGACGTTTCACCTGTATGTGTGTGTGTGTGTGTGTGTGTGTGTGCATGTACTAATTTTTAATCGTTTCCTAATAATTACCATGAGATCAAAAATCTAAAAGACTTAGTGTGGTAAAAATTAAAATTATTTATGCCGATAGATCGCCGAAGTAAAATTATAAAATACTAGCCTAAAAAATTATGCATAAAGTGTGATGTTACGAAAATCATTCCGATTTGCGACGAAACAATTTTTGCGTTCATGCTGTTTCGTCTACTAGGCCTAAGGCCAACTGAGATATTAGCTGCGTGGAACGCAGGTACTATCTTAGTTGGCCTTGTTTTACTACGCAGACACGTGATACGGTACGATCATTCGTGATACGCGCGAATGGCAAACTGCGCGTGGCTGTTATAAGGCAGGCGGAATGTACCTTTAAGAGATAACTTTCGATTATAACGCAACAAAGACAAACTAATTGTGCGAAAAATCAACTTTGTAATTACCTACCGATTTAGCAGTAACTCGAGCCGATCTGGCTATCCGCCAGGTTGATTCTTGACCTCCGACAAAGCAAACAGTATGGCGTTGGATTTACTCGGAGTTCAGTTTCGATTACCACATAACTTTCCAATTTACGAGACAAAGGCAAAATAAATAACAGTGCAAAAAAATCGACTTTGAAATTGAAAATAATACCTACCGAGTACCACACGCCGCGTGCTGTCTACGTTGCGTAAAGCAACAAAACACCACTTACGGTAGATTTAGAAGACATTTTGAGAACGCTTAAACGTGAAACGTGTCTTGCATGTCTTTTCGTATACCGTAACTGGATCGACGATTTAGCAGAGGCCGCCATCTTGCGTGCCTGTTCGATTCGCGTGCGACGCAATGACGTCATCCTGTCCTTCGGTGGAAGTTGAACATATTCCCTTTACATGCAATCCCCTTACTTTGCAAACAACTTTAGATTTAAAAAAAAATATAAATCGCTGTAGAAATAAAGGAAAGAGGAAAACAATACAAGCAGACAAAATCATACACTAAAAAAAAACCAATGTAGTACAGTAAGCTACCTTTACGCACTTACGTTTCGAAGAGTGACATGATCCGGATTCGAAATGACAACCC
>JAHWFP010198235.1:10660-22699 GCA_023313725.1 Lithobius niger | reverse complement strand
CAAATTCTTCAATATTTTTTAACGTTTTCCTGCAACTTGCAATTTATGCGAATTAATTTCAAATTCTTCAATATTTTTTCCAACATGATTCTCCTGTAGGGGGTCCCCGGGTTCCCGGACGGGCCAGTCCGACACTGCCAGTGTATATTTTAATTGCATAAGCTCTGTACACGACGGAAGTATGGGGTGCCCTAACGAGTCAAGAGTAACAGTTTTCAAAAATTCATGTAGGTTTCCTTTTAAGTAAAACTTACTTACCAGGTTGACCTGGACCGCCGGTCCGGTGACGTCCGCTCGGCCCACGCCGATTTGGTAGATGGTTCGGTCGGCATCACAATTGCTACGATGTGCCGCTAAACACAACACGATAGCAGTTAACCACTTCCAGCTCTCAGCCATCGAAACGGGATCCAACGACGAATCTGAAGTTACGATTCCTGCGATCTGATTTAAGGGGATAGGGCGATCAAAGCGTCACGCACAAATAGTGACGTTTAAATTACGATCTCCAGCCAGATGGCCACCGATCCCCATGTCTGAAGGACAATGTGTGGAAATAACGTTTGGTGAGTCGTGCTTCACGCAGCCTCCATCACGAATAAATTCTCCATCCCTCCAGCTCTAAATAATAGAAACAAAACAGCATGATTGTGTCATATATTTTCGTTTGTTATTCACGGTTTGCAACAATGCTATGGATGATTGACTCAGGATTTGTTACTATAGCATTTTTTTTATTTAGTATGGATGACAGTAGGATTGGATTGAACGGGATTTGTAAGGAAACCGGGCAACTAGGCCATCGGCCCCAAATACATCATCCCCCCCAACACTCGCACGTGTTCGCTTGTTTCCTTTGCTGCTGTTAGGCGGCCGTTGACAATTTTGTTTTGCGGTATAGTTTATTCCCGGTTATCTACATCGTACCAAAAACCAGAACTGGTAAAAGGGGTCGCCAAGTTCCGAATGGTTCGGCCCTTCACAGGAGTGATATCAACACACCAAACCATTCGCCAAGTTAATAGCACCGCTTAATAATTAGAAGGTTAAATGAAAACTAGAACATTGCTACTTTCGGTAGCAATGTTCAAATTTTCATTTAACGTCCAAAGTATTATTCGGTGTGATTAAGTTGGCGAATGTTTTGATGTGTTGACATCACTCCTTTGAAGGGCCGAACCATTCGGAACTTGGCGGTCCCTTTTACCAGTTTTGGTTTTTTATATGAGATCACTCCTTTTTTTTTAATCATGTATTGACTCAACTCCACTACCGTGCAGATGAGTAATAAAGTGCCAAGTCAACAAGAAATTGGTTTTCAACAATTTGCAGCTACCTTTTGCCTATAGGCCGAACTATTCTCAACTTAGTCACTGTTTATTGGCTTTTGGTTTGGTTTGGTTTTAATTTTGTTGTAATTTTGTTGTAATTTTGTTGTAATTTTGTTGTAATTTGTTGTATTTAGTTAGTTTTTGTGTGTTGATATAACTCCTTTGAAGTGCCGAACCACTCTCAACTCAGTGGCCTCTTTACCAGTTTTTGGCTTTGTTTATTTTACTTTGTTTTTACACTTGGTTTATTTTTCGTGAATTGGGCGTGAATACAATTTCTTTGCAACGTTGTTTAGATTTATCATGATACACTAGTGTGTGTCTAAGCACGCACGTCAGTATACACGTTCTAATTGTCGGAACTTTGGCCGTCTAATGAGAAACGATGCCGACAATACTAACAATGGTTATAACAAAATTTTCGTATTTGCGTGCCCTCCAGCGTCATTCCCGTTACACCCCCAGGCTCCAAACCATAAAAGGTACGCAGTTCGTATTGTACTGCACCCATTCGTCCAATTTCATAGCTGGAAGCCATCCCGTTATCTCGGAATCGATGAATAATCACAAACGCACATGGGGATGAACGGACTTCTAGCTAGCTAGCTGGCTGGCTAGGTAGTAACACATTTTCAACGTTATTGAAGGACAGATTTTGCTTTGAAAGCAGCATAGCTGGCATTCAAACACGAGTTAATTTTTTTCAGGTGGGTCTTGCTCTCGATTTCAACACAATTTAAGCTTTTGTACCGCATTATTATTTTTCCCCAATTACCTAAAATGTGCCCAACTATGCTTCAAGATATAAGACACTGACGCAATGGCGTCGCGCTACAATGGTTTACAACCTCAACAATTGAATTGATGTGATGTTTGTTGTGATGTTTGTTGCCTAACTTGGCGCGACACACTAGCGTGTGTCTAGATCGATAAAATCATCGTATAACTATGTGCGTGCTTGTTTGTACGCCTTTTCCTCCGGAAGTAAAGAGTTTACGAAAGTGAGATCAGCGCAAAACGAAAGATAATTAAATTACTCATATAATTGGCCTGTTATCATGGCTGTAACTTGTTTTTTTTATTTTTTACCCTCAAATACGCGAAAAACTGCACTGAAAACTGACTCATCCAACTTTTACTGTTCAGGCATTTACGGTTCAGGAGTGTGCTGCTAGTTGATGGCAAATTAATAGGCCGTGGGCTGTCCAAAGGAAGAAAAAACGCTTGACAAACGACTTTCGTTGCAACCATCGAGGAGCAACGTTAAACTATTTGAATACAGTTCCTCTAGCATTAAATCATAGTCATTCGATCCTATGGGTATTACCCAAGGTAATGCGATCGAATGACTGATTAAATAAACGCAATTTAACAACTGCCGGATAATAAGTTTGCACATTATTTAGTAATTCTATGTCAAACAGAGTAATCTCAGCTCATGGATTATGCGTTTCAACTATTCCACCAAGTTTAACAGCCGAATGAAGTGTTTCGTCAAATGTGGTTTAAAATGTTTAAAAAACGGTGCAGAAATATTGAGCATCAAAATAGTTTAACATGGATGACTTAGGTCAAACCGGGTATGGCCCTCTGAAACGATATCATTAACGATGTTTAAGGTTAGGTTTAACTAAATTGAGGTCAAGGAGGAAGGAATATTAATTTTTCTGTCGAGTTTTGATACCATAGCGTTGGTACTCTAGTGTTTGTCCATGTTAAAACCTTTAATGCTGCCTTCATTTGTTTTGACATCGTTCTTAGTTGAATAGAAATGAAACTGAGCAAACAAACAGACCAACACCTTCAAATGTTTTGACACCGTTCTTAGTTGAAGAGAAATGAAACTGCGCAGACAAACAGACCAACACCTTCAAATGTTTTGACACCGTTCTTAGTTGAAGAGAAATGAAACTGCGCAGACAAACAACCAACACCTTCAAATGTTTTGACACCGTTCTTAGTTGAAGAGAAATGAAACTGAGCAGACAAACAAACCAACACCTTCAAATATTTTGATACCATTCTTAGTTGAAGAGAAATGTAATTGAACAGACAAACAAACAAACCAACACCTTCAAATGTTTTGACACCATTCTTAGTTGAAGAGCAATGAAACTGAGCAAACAAACAAACCAACACCTTCAAATATTTTGACACCGTTCTTAGTTGAAAAGAAATGAAACTGAGCAGACAAACCAACACCTTCAAATATTGACACCATTCTTAGTTGAAGAGAAATGAAACTGAACAGACAAACAAACAAACCAACACCTTCAAATGTTTTGACACCATTCTTAGTTGAAGAGAAATGAAACTGAGCGCACAAACAAGCCAACACCTTCAAATATTTTGACACCGTTCTTTCTTGAAGAGAAATAAAACTGAGCAGACAAACAAGCCAACACCTTCAAATATTTTGACACCGTTCTTAGTTGAAGAGAAATGAAACTGAGCAGACAAACAAGCCAACACCTTCAAATATTTTGACACCGTTCTTACTTGAAGAGAAATGAAACTGAGCAGTCAAACAAGCCAACACCTTCAAATATTTTGACACCGTTCTTACTTGAAGAGAAATGAAACTGAGCAGACAAACAAGCCAACACCTTCAAATATTTTGACACCGTTCTTATTTGAACAGAAATGAAACTGAGCAGACAAACAAACCAACACCTTCAAATATTTTGACACCGTTCTTAGTTGAAGAGAAATGAAACTGAGCAGACAAACAAGTCAACACCTTCAAATATTTTGATACCGTTCTTATTTGAACAGAAATGAAACTGAGCAGACAAACAAACCAACACCTTCAAATATTTTGACACCGTTCTTAGTTGAAGAGAAATGAAACTGAGCAGACAAACAAATCAACACCTTCAAATATTTTGAAACCGTTCTTAGTTGAAGAGAAATGAGAGCAGACAAACAAACCAACACCTTCAAATATTTTGACACTGTTCTTCGTTGAAGAGAAATGAAACTGAGCAGACAAACAAACTAACACCTTCAAATATTTCTCAATTTTTAATCTAGCAGTATAGCTGGAAGACAAAAATCCACGCCATCGAACAAAATAAGTAAACCAATAATAAATCTCTAAAAATAAAACGAATTGATTATGCCTAGAATTTGTACATTAAACAGGAATTGGGGGGTATAAAAAAGCTTTCTTTTACTGGTAAACAAAAAAAAAGTGAAAAAAGAGGCTTCTTGCTTCCGCCTCCCCCCCCCCCCCTCACCCTCCGGTCACCTAAAATTTGTGAACTGGGACCACGATTGAAAAATTATCTTCGACCCCTAGCATATGCAAATCGCCCCTCCTAAAATTTCATCCTGGGTCCTCTACTGTCCCTCAATATCAGTTTCTTGATTTAAATAGTCACACCAGTTAATGTAATTAAGGTGTACAAATACTAAGGTGTTCACTCTGGGTTGTTTCGTTTACCTTGTTCACTTCGCTTATTTAGTTTGTATGTCATAGAATGTATGGCTTCGAGCCCTTACTGCTCTCTGATGAATCCGTTAATCCATTTTTGGCTTTGCTGATTTACTTGAAAAGCAAAATGAAAGAATCCGTGTTTCAGTAAAAATCTTAACAGGTTTAAACCAAATGACGTCGAGATGTTTTAACTTCGAAGGTAACCTCTAAATTGACCAGCCTGATACGATAGAAAGACTTATTCATTTTGTGGATATGGAATTCGAGTGCCGAGTTAAATTATTTCAAAGTTGTCGGCGCAATAATCTTTGCCTGCACGACCGTTATTGAGTGATTAAAAAAAAAGTATTTACCTGCAACAAATTTAACCAAGTGGATATGTTGTCCTTTTGTTGTTGATTGCTTAAAAGTGCATACATTACGTTTGGGGAGCCTTTCGGGGGAGGGGGAAAAACTGTGATGGAGAAAGAGACAGTCGGGGGCAGGAACGTGCTCACTGGGGGACAGGGAGGGGGCGCAAATCCCTGCCCTAATGGTAAAGTAACTTTTATGTAAAAAAAAAAAAAAATGGCCGACATTTTCTGTAGCGGTGGTGCAAAAGGACAAAAAAAAGCAAAAAAAAAGGGGCAACAACGGCTAAAAAAGTGGTGTAAAGTGGGGTAGAAAAGAGTAAAAACACCCTCCCAAAAAAAACCTAAATTGCTCCTACCCTCTCGGGGGCCTGTGCACGCCCCTGATGGGTTGGGGGGGGGACAGCACGTCATATATATACACATATGTATATATATATATATGTATGTATATATATGTATATATATATATATATATATATATATAAATTAACCCATCTTTCGACGGGCTGAATTTTCACCCGTCTTTAGACCGACCAGCTTCTAGTTACTAATAGATAGGCATATTTTAATTTTTTAATACACTGGTATTTTGCGAAGATTGCTACATTATTGCATACCAGAACACAATGAAGGTAATTTCCGTTTCTTTAACCAGCCATTCATTTTGTTATTGTTTTTGATGCCGCATCAGGCAACATTCCCTCATTGTGGCTCAACTGGTTGCTTCGTGAAGTTAAAGCAATCCACCCTAAACCAAAACTGGTATAAGAGAAGTCGTCAAAAAGGGTCGGCCTTTAAAAGTAGTGATACCAGGGAAAGGCCGCCAACGTTAATCCTATTACCCGAATTAATAGCACATACTAATAGTTCGAAAGTTAAATGAAAACTAGAAGATTGCTACTATAGCGGTAGCAATCTTCAAGTTTTCATTTAACGTCCAAAGTATTATTCGGTACGATTAACTTGGCTAATAGGATTAACCTTAGATTCTGTCCACAGAGAAGACTCTGTTGCTTGAGTACGAGTTCCTGATGCCGATAGTCATGTTGCTCGGGCCTCAGTAAACAATGACGGGTCAAACTATCAAGACACACCCTAGTGTGGCGCCCGCCAAGATAAACCATAACGTCCAGATAATATACATATATATATATATATATATATATATGAGCATGGCGATCACTAGACACGCTGTGCCTTTACAGTTGGCTATTTTCAGGCATGTGAGGATAAATAACTATGCGACAGGAAAGGCTGAAACCGGGAGGCTTTGGTCGCCTGACAACATAAAAGTCATTATTAATGACACAGCTTACCGTTTTCTTGTTGAAAAAACGACGTGAATAACTTGATATTTGCCTAATCAAGACACACGCTAGTGTGTCGCCCGCCAAGATAAATGATAACATCCAGATATGTATATAACCCTGGCGACCAGTAGACATGTTTTCTTTACTGCAAAGGTAGTTTGGCTGTTTGCAGCCATCTGAAAATGAATAACTATGCGACAGAAAAGGCTGAAACTTGTTTAATCGGGAGACTTTGGTCGCCTGACAACATAAAAGTCACTATTAATGACACAGCTTACCGTTTTCTTGTTGAAAATACGACGTGAATAACGTTGACATTTACCTAATTACTACGTACTAACGCTTTTTTTTTTGTATCACGAAAATAAATTCTTCTATGCGGTAAATAAAGCTGGTTCTTAGCTCATTTTATAGATATTGCTCTGTAGATGTGCCCTTTTCATATGGACCTTTCTAATTGGTCAAGTGGTTGAGGGATTAGGGGGCTCCAAACGTCCAAATTAATTGTTTTACATTGTTTTAAACAATGTTATTACGCAACAATGCCAAACTGAAAATCAAACTAGGGCCGTCATCAGTTCCACTGTCGACATAATGGAGCGAGCTCCGCTTTCTTTGCTGTTTTGCTTTCAATCGGATCGGATTTGCCTTGTAATTTCTTAACAATAAGAGACAGCTTCTTGGGGTTTGAGCCATTGGAAAGGTGGTGAAAAAACCGTGAAAATGGTGTGTTCAAACGTCCAAATCGGTCGACGAAAAGTGAAAATATCTTGAATTTGGTTTATTACCGCCTAACGCCGCCAAAGGGTTCAAAGGGTTTAACGAGCGTTAACCACTCCTGGTCATCTGCCCGAAGCCCTAAGGCCTAACGCCGCCTGTTTATCATCAACAATCAATCTTTTAACAATCGGATGCCTTGACCAATTAGAAACGGCTTCGCGTCTCGTTGTTGTTTTGATTTTGGCTCTTGCTATTGGTCCATTTTGTCACCCTGATGGTTCCTCAACCCCATGTCCGATTCCGGATTTTTCTTTTGATAAACCCTGTCTGGACTCCCGTGCTTCTGCATGCAAAGTTTGGTTTGGTATAGTCCTTATAGTTTTCGCGTGATGCGCAGTTTCGAGTTTTACGGAGTAACGCGATGGGAATCTCGATACTCCTTTTTGCTTCTGTCAGTCAGTGTAAGACGTTCTCTCTTCTAAAACCTTTAGTTTGGGACAGAGGAGATCTATGTTGAGTTTTAGCAAAAAAGATCGTAATATATGCAACAAATTGCAACAAAACTTACCACATTTACCTAAGTTTTGTAGAAAAAAATGCTTAAAAACGGTGAAATTTCTTGTAGTTATATAGTGACTGTCGTGTGTGTAGTGTTTTTGTTACAGGAAAAACTAATTTATTTGGTTCAGCGTTTGCATGGTTCCCACCAAAATACTGAAAGAATTTCCCCTGAGTTTTCCAGGTTTTCAGAGTAGTTGAGGTCAATTTCCAGGTCATTTACCGTAATTTGTGGGAGAAAATTTTCTTCGCAGATGGGTTAACAGTTTTACTTGTTTCTAGGGCTGGCATGTTGCAAGAAATCAGGTCTATTTATTGAACTTTTAGGTTTCAATACAAAAGTATTAAGATATAATTTTTACCACAATGTCTTAACATACTGTGTTTAATTCACTTAAGCCGTGGCCCAAAAAACCTGGCTTTGCTTTTCTCACGGAGTTTTCCAGGTCTTTTTGTGAAAAATCATAGAATTCCCCGAGTTTTTCTTAGTTTTGTAAAACCATACTCAAAACTCGACTCGAAACTCGATACTCAACCACCAACTCGACTCGAACTCGATTCGCCTCGAAAAAGTTGTGATCGCACACCCCTAATTAATTGCTAAGAAAAAAAGTGGATTTCATCAATTTCAACCAAAAATAACTGATATCTACCCCAAAACAAAACCTGTTAAGGATTCCCGCCAAGGTTTTCGGCCGTATGAAGTCGTGATATCAAACGCCAAGCTCTTTCGCCAAGCTAATCCCACCGACTCGTACTTCAAACGTTATATGAAATAACTGAAAATTGCGCAGTAAGCAATTTTCATATATTTCATTCAACCTTCGAACTATTACGCGGTGGGATTAGCTTGGCGAAAGAGCTCGGCGTTTGATATCACGACTTCACACGGCCGAAAAGCTTGTCAGGAATCCTTAACAAGTTTTGTTTTGGGGTAGATATCTATTACCTAGCCATTAGTTAGTTAGCAGTTTGCTGAAAAGGCCTTGCCTCATTGGTTAACTTTGGTTACGTGAGTTGTTTATTTCGAGTTCAACTTACCTATTCCAAGTTTTGAAGAGCCTTATTATATTTTTTATAGCGCTCTGAAATGTGCCAAGCTCTTGTTCAAGAAATAAGACACTAATGCTATCGCCTCACGCTGTATTACTCAAAGGGTTTCAAAGGGTTTAACGAGGGTTAACCACTCCTGGTCATCTACCCGAAGCCTTAATGCCCTTGAACTATTACTTCTATGTCCTCTACAATTGAACGGTGATGATTGTTGCTTTACATGGCACACCTGTAGGCTCTTCCATTTCCTTCCCTCCTCCCTCCTTCCTCCTTCCCAAAGATGGAGCGACTAGAGAAGACGGTTCATTCCTAACTTCCGGTAGTATTGTGTTTGCGAAAATGTACTGATTGGGACCGTGGTGTGACGTCATATTCACCAATTCCGACAAAGTAGCCAGAACAGCCAATCAGTGTTCTGCAAGGAAGCACGTGACTAGTGGATTTGCACAAAACGGAGTTTTAAAAAATAAAATCTGTCTGTTTACGTTGTTATAGCTACGAAAAAAAAAAGCATTTACTTTCGTAAAAAAGCAAACTATAAGAAATGGATATTAGATTTTTTTTATGAATTTCCGTTTATCGAGCAATCTAACAGTCATTTTATAGATGCGCTTTTGTGGTGTAATATGACGTCATTAACACCGGCATGGCCGTCTCCGTAATGTAAATTGCCGTCTCCTTCCCTCAACATGGTCGTCTCCTCATTTAATTTTTGGCCTCAACCGGAAGTAAGTTTGTTAAGGAAAAAATGGTCTGTTGCCGTGCTTCTTGTCCTACCAAATTATCGTTCTTCTTTGCTCCTTCCTATGACATGTACTTGATAGAAGGAGGGCTTTTGGGAATAGTAGTGGCAGATGGTTTGCTCTCCGTGATGTTAATTTTGGAGTATTTCGAAGTGTTTCAGTTGTGTATCCAAAGTTGTTGGTTGCTGTACTTGGTTGTTGTTTTAGGATGAGCGCATGGCTTAGGGCCCAAGTTCACAATAAAAACATTAAACACCTGTCTAGATAATTTCTTAAAAATTCTCACTCATTGTAACAGTCAGGCTGGCTAATACAACAATAACTGCATCGTAGGTTACAGCTTGTTAATTTGCTTTTAATTTCAGCAATAATTCCAGTAGCTCTCTTTTCTCGGTCGTGTTATTCCTTTTCTTTTGGCCTTTTAGTGTCCTGACAAGATGTGCTTTGCGTGTTGGTGTGTTCCTGGGACCGACAGCCATGTTTGTTTGGGCTCCAGTAATCTCCAATCCAATCCAGTCCAGTTCACAGTTGAGAGGGTTATTACAAGATATGCTTTAACCTTTCTTCAATCTGCTTTTAAGCGTGTGTTCACCGTTGACAGATCTGATACCTGAGGAGTTTTCATAAAAATCTCACGACGAACACTTGCACAAATTATTTCTGTTAGTATATCTGTGGATGTCTAACTCGGCAGTGGCGGTAGATAACAACACTGGGCAAAGCCGACAACACTATACTGTAAGTCCAAAGCCGTGGAAAACTAACCAATTTCTAGCCACATTTATTGTGTGTATCGGGCCTTTTGCCATGGGAAATGTGGTCGGATACACATCATCTGCCATACCGGACATGAGAAAGGATTTTGTAGACTTAACTGACGAAGAGGAATCGTTGATCTCAAGCCTGATGACTGTTGGTGCACTTTGTGGGGGATTATGCGCAGGATTCCTTACCGATTACTTTGGTCGTAAACTCTTCATTATTTTGACTTGCATACCTTATACAATTGGCTGGCTTCTCATTATATTTTCTACACACGTAACGGTGCTTTACAGTGGACGCGTGTTGCATGGTTTATGTGTTGGAATGACTTGCATAAGTGTGCCGCTCTATATTGCTGAAATAGCATCGCCCGAGATTCGAGGCAACCTGGGATCATTCTTCCAACTTTTCATCAATATTGGCGTTACCGTCGCTTTCCTTTTCGGCAAGTATCTGTCCTGGAAAAACCTAGCTTCTGTACACCTTGTCTTTCCTCCTTTACAAATGATGGCGATGCCGTTTATGCCAGAGAGTCCATTTTGGTTGGTGAAACAGAAAAGGTTGACAACAGCGTTGGCGGCTCTTCTGTGGCTCCGGGGACCAAAAGCCGATGTTGCTAAAGAGAGTGATGAAATTGAAAAATATCAGTTGCAACACACGAAGATACAGATGCGTGACTGCATGGATCCCAAGGTTTTAAGCCCAGTTTTCATCATGCTGATGGAAATGTCGGTTCAGCAATGGAGTGGGATCAATGCCGTGCTTTTCAACGTAGTTGCCATCTTCCAGCAAGCTGGTTCCTCCATCGATTCCCATGATGCAGCTATTATCATTGGCATTTGTGAAATTGCTGCCACAGTGGTTGCATTTTTCCTGATAGACAAAGTTGGTCGTCGTCCTCTCCTTATCGTCTCAGGAGCACTGATCGGAGTGAGCATGGCAGCAATGGGGACTTTTTACTTCATAGAAGATAAGAATTCCATATTGTGGATACCCTTAGTGAGCCTTATGGCCTATGTTATTTTCTATAACCTAGGTTTTGGCCCTGTGCCTTGGCTTATGATGGGGGAGATATTTCCCAGACACACTGCCGGACTATCAAGTAGTATTGTAACAGCGTATACGTGGGCTATGGCATTTGCGGTGAGCAAGACATTCGTTAATCTGCAAAATACCATCCAGAATTATGGTACGTTTTGGCTGTATGGATCAGCAGGCTTTATAGGAGCAGCTGCAGTTTACTTTTTGGTGCCGGAAACCAAAGGAATTAAGTTGACCGAAATTGAGCGGCAATTTGCATCCGGACAGTTGCAGGACTCTTCGTTACTGGCTGCCGAACCCGTCATAGATACTTCTTGACCTACAACCTTCAACACACCAATCTCAAAGTGATGTGATCTAAAATTCCAAACTGTGCCAAATGCTGGATAAAGTAATTTGTCGCTAAGTTGCATCATGTCTTCGTAATGTCTTAACGGGCAATTACATCCACTTTGACATGCATGTTTGACTTTTGGATCACTTACACAATAACTGAACACAAGAATTGCGGTAAGAATACGTTACTTACGTCCGACACACCAATTTAATTTACTGCGTCACCAAAACACGACACGGAGGTCGCCATTGTTTTGCTGGAACGCGCAGCAGAAATTAATGCCGACAGACGGATCTCTTCGATTTCGACTCGCAGCCGATTGAGATAGCTGTATCGACTGTGAGGAGCTCAAGTGTCTGACGGCCTTAGCTGGCCACTACACTGCCGGCCAG
>JAHWFP010198235.1:0-10260 GCA_023313725.1 Lithobius niger | reverse complement strand
CAGTGTAGTGGCCAGCTAAGGCCGTCAGACGCTTGAGCTCCTCACAGTCAATACAGCTATCTCAATCGGCTGCGAGTCGAAATCGAAAAGTGACATCTGTCGGCATTAATTTCTGAGCGTTCCAGCAAAACAATGGCTATCTCCGAGTCGTGTTTTGGTGATGCAGTAATTAAATTGTTATATCGGACGCAAGTAACGTATTCTTACCGCAATTCTTGTGTTTAGTTAGGCCTATTGTGTAAGTGATCCAAAAGTCAAACATGCATGTCAAAATGGATGTAATTGCCCTTTAAGGTCTTCCTAATGGCCGATTTTCGTTGCACGGAACTGACATCAAAATACTGGTGATAACAATACTAATTAGAATATTTTGACATCACTACTCTCCGAGTGCCAATAGACTCTTTACCTGGTTTTAAATAATGACATGATATTCTATACATATGGCAAGAACTCGCACAGTTGACAGTACCCTTAAAATGTTCATGTAAACAACTCAACGT
Source organism: Lithobius niger (assembly GCA_023313725.1). NCBI lineage: Eukaryota > Metazoa > Arthropoda > Chilopoda > Lithobiomorpha > Lithobiidae > Lithobius > Lithobius niger. Next base: position 9,757 of record JAHWFP010198235.1, on the reverse strand, counting down.
ATTGCACAAACCCTTAACACAAAATAATGTGTTACAATGGGCATTACTACTGTAAACAAAAAAAGGACCAAAATGTATTATGGGGACAAATGAAAAAGGGACCGTCCTCCAGCCAGTTCATTTTTTGTTGGTATTCTAGAATACTGGGTGTCTATTTGTACGATTACAGTTTTCTGTTAAGATTTCAATCTACTTAGGGATGCACACTTTAAAAGTTTGACATAACTTTAAAAGGATCAAGTTGCCTTAAAACACAAGGAAAACTTATTAATAAATTTGATTTATAGTTTGATTTACTTTATTTTTATGAAATTAATTTTATGTAGCCGTTGTTTTATTATTGAAAATTTAATATATTTTTTGTTCATTAGTTTTGTTGATTATTTAAAAACTTTGGTCCTGCGTGTAATCGTTTTTCTTATTCATTCGGTTTTTTTTTTACTTTGTGCTTGTGGCGTATTGGCCAGCTAAGTTTCGACGGCTTTTGTGCGTTACTTCCTTTTTGTCTGGCAATCACTAGTGAGATGATTTGAGTGTTGGCAGATAGACAATTTTTTGGTTTGTTGTTGGATTTTGGAGGGGCTGAGATCATAAAGACAGCTTTGGCTATCGAAAGCTTTAATGAACAAATGCCCACGGTGGAAAAACTTTTGTTGCTGGTTTTAAAATTCCATTTCCCTCATATCTCGTTCGCTGCAGAACGAAGACAGATAATCGATTGTACGTTTTCGGTAGCAGAGCGCCTTGTTCATATCCAAAATGGTTACAAAAACAATGGCGGCCGTCGATTAAAGCCGCTTCCTCCAGGAAGACGTAGCTGCTCATAAAATACTTCCAGGACTCAAGATACGCCGCGCATACAATATATATAAGGTAAATGACATAATAAAGATTTCGTATAATTAATCCATGGGAACTCGGCCTTTGGTTTTAAAGGTCCTGGGTTCGATTCCCCGCTCAGGCAGCCTAACATATAAGTCCAAAAGGCAACGTAAATAGGTGTGCATCTGTATTCAGTTACGTTTTTAATGATGTGCAGTGACGAGCACAAGAGGAGGGGGGGGGGGTGGCATTGCCCCTGTCCTTTTCTGGAAAAATGCCCTTTTTGTAAAAAAAAAATATGCTCTCTTTTGATTTTCTGAACCGATAAACGCTGCTGGAGTCGGAGAACGAGCCTAGACGCCAAAAAAGGAAAAAAAGAGGCCAGAAAAGGGGCAGAAAGGGGCATAAAAGGATAAAATAAAATTTCGTTGTATGTAAAATTCCGTGCATTTTATTTACCTCAAACCGTGTTCGTCATTTACTTGAAATCGTATTTATTTCATTTACGTGATATCTTATCTTACATTAAAAACATTACTAGTCTATCTGAGATCTCGATTAGTCTATTTTATCTCTTTGAGTCTTGTTTATTTACTTCATGTCGGACTTAGTTTATCTCTCATTTTAAATTTCGTATGTATCATTTGTATGTAACCGCGTTCATCTAAAAAAAAAAAAAAATACATCCATGGATTAATTATACGAAATCTTTATTATGTCATTTACCTTATATATATATTGTATACGCGGCGTATCTTGAGTCCTGGAAGTATTTTATGAGCAGCTACGTCTTCCTGAAGGAAGCGGCTTTAATCGACGGCCGTCATTGTTTTTGTAACCATTTTGGATATGAACAAGGCGCTCTGCTACCGAAAATGTACAATCGATTATCTGTCTTCGTTCTGCAGCGAACTCAAGTGGCCGCGCACACTTTAGTTATATCTACAAATAATAAAAAAAACTTCTCCACATCATCAGTAGCGTGCACAGACCACTGATAAGGCAGGGGCAACTTTTGTAAAACGGCACGTTGAAGTTTTTTTTCCTGGGGACTTTTTTTTTTGCTCGTTAATCTTTTTTTTACCCTTTTTTAAGCTTGTCTTTCTATTTTATCCTTTTATGCCCCTTTCTGCCCCTTTTCTGGCCTCTTTTTCCTTTTTTGGCGTCTAGGCTCGTTCTCCGACTCCAGCAGCGTTTATCGGTCCAGAAAATCAAAAGAGAGCATATTTTTTTCTACAAAAAGGGCATTTTTTCAGAAAAGGACAGGGGCAATGCCACCCCCCCTCCCCTCCTCCTGTGCTCGCCACTGCACATCATTAAAAACGTAACTAACTACAGATGCACACCTATTTACGTTGCCTTTTGGACTTATATGTTAGACTGCCTGAGCGGGGAATCAAACCCAGGACCTTTGAAACCAAAGGCCGAGTTCCCACCGCTGAGCCAGACTGACACGGCCAAAAGAAAACGTCCATATGCATCATTAAAAACGTACGATGTACGTGCGTGGCGATTTGTACGCCTACTCCTCCGGAAGTAAGGACCCTATGAAAGTGAGAGTAACGCAGAAATGAAAGATATTTAAATTACGCTTCTAATGAGCTTGTTTTTGTAGCTGCAGCTTGGTGTTTGAGCCTCTGAAAACTGCTCTGAAAGCTGTTCATGACGTCAGAGTTTTACTAAATACAGGGTGGTCCACAAAAAACTGACGACCCAAAATTTTCTAAGTTCAACTTTTCTAGTTAGCACGCCTCAGAACCAGGAGAGGAGACAAAAATCAAATCTGATGAAACGGGAAGAGTTCTGTCCTCTCCTGGTTCTGAGGAGTGCTAACTAGAAAAGTTGGGTCGTCAGTTTTAATCTTCAGAAAATTTTGGGTCGCCAGTTTTAGTCTTCTGTATAGCCGCACCTCTGAGAAGACTATTGCAACGACTTTGTCCCTAAAAACAAAAACAAACAAGGTTTCACGTGAACTTAAATTAGCAACATTGTGGTATGTAATACCTTACAGGAACCCTTATTCGTTTCGTGTTCTGCTGTTTTGACTTTGATCAAGTTAAACCTAACTTTAAACATCGAACGAGTTCGTCTTTGTTTTCTAATCATTTTGAGTCACGGCCAGGGTAGATTAGTAGGTAGTGACGCTTTTCTGGAAACGTGTTGAAAATAAGACGTGCTTCCACCAACGGCACTAGAGGGCAGCACTTGTCTGGTTCTCGTAGGAGGCGAAACCTGAAATAAAAAATGGCGGCGTTGTTGCCGTGGTAACCATGGTAATAGCAACAATACCTGCGTATTGACGAAATACTCGTGCGTGGGCAACATCCGAAGTTGAAGAACTTATTCTGTGTTCGATTCAAACTGTATATAGTTCGTTACAATAAACGTAAACCACGGAAGAAGCTTCAGCCTGAAAGGCCGATGAACAAGCTTGTCGGACGTTCTCGGAACGCAAAACCATGCGTTATACTTCGCTCCATTCGTAACGACAACCGTTTTAAAAGAGAATGTTGGATTTAAAAAACACAAAAACGATCAGCCAGGTTCTGATCGTTTTTAAAATCATTTTAATGTCTCAATCAGAATTATGATATATTTTAAGCGTTTAATTTTGTATTATTATTGTGATCAATTTTTTTTAGTGACGCTAAATAGTTTTGATCCCCAAGATGCTTTGCGCTTCCGTTACTTGACGACAGCGCCCTCTGGTGGTAAGTCCCTAAAAGCAGGTACTTTTTCCGTCCAAATGTTTACCGCTGTCAGAAAAAGAGTGGCACTACCTATACATTCTCCTACCCTGGTCACGGCGACAAGCAAACTCTGAATGATCATACAAAAGTATTGAGATCACTGCTTGCTTTTAACACTGGGAACTGAAAATCGTTCGGCCTCATTGAGTTTGGAAGCTTAGCACGTTTTACTCATTCCTAATGCATTTATTATAGTAGGCTAAACGATTCTTTGAGAGCAGAGTCAAAAATTAAAAAATGGTGTGGCAATTCGTTCCATTTCCCATCCTGTGGGCGCGTCTTTCAAGGACAGCAGTCCCAAGACACGATTCCCTTCGTAAACAAACGCGACGCGCTGGCACCCCAGACTCACGATTCACTATTTCTATGAACGGAAAACAGTCGTTGATCTTTATCTTAAGCACTTTCTTCTCATAAATGATTCAATTTTATTTCAATACGTTGTTCAAGGGAGTGGGTTTGTTTTATATAATTTTTATTTTGATTATTACAATCTAAGCAAACCTTCGCGCTTCAGTGGCTTTCCAGAAACATCTACATTAATAAAAACGAGTTGCGTTTCAGCAATTGTAACAGACCGATATTAACAAAAACGAGTTGCAGTACAGAAAGTGTTGTAAACAGACCTACATTAATAACAAGAACACAACTGTGATCTATGGAGCTTGATTTTGTACAACAACAACAACAACAACAACAACAACAACAACAAAAAACGCTGTTCTACACATATTTTGTGACGAGGCCCTGTGGTAGTTAGAATAATCACAATGATTAGGAATTTTTATTGTTGTTAGAAATAAATGTAACTTACGGCTATGGTCTTTAATGGGAATGCTATGCACGCAAACCGACTGAGGGCTGGTGGCTGAGCTGTAGCAGGAGATTGTCAAAAGTGTAAAACATTTACACCTCCAATCTCATTGTGAAATGTGAAAAATAACTAGCACTCTATGACGAGTAAGTACTTCAGCACATTTGTTTGTTTTGAGTTTCGTTTTGCCATTTCAAGGATTTCAATCTTTCTTACTTTTTTTGTTTTTAAGGTTCCTCAGATCGTGAAAAACTCGTTAAAAAGTTAAAACTGAAATTTTGAATTAAAATGCAAAACTACCTAATGACGTGACGCGCCCAAAAATTAAACGGTGGCGGGCAGCGGTAGCGTGCCGAAACGCGTGCGTAATATTGGGAAAATCATCGGCGGCGGCATGGGTCTACGCCGGGAGGTCGCGCATAGGCGAGGCCGGCTGAGATAAGTGTTGATCCAGGAAGCAGCTACTATCTCAGCTGGCCTTGCTCATAGGACCATGATCGTTTCTTCTAGTTGCTGTCTAGCGAGCCTAACGTAAATTCCACATTGCCAATTGTAGCATATAATACACTCGAATACAATTTTTACGTTCGGAGCAGTCCCACTTACGTTTCATAATAAGTATTCACTAGTTTGTTAGTCCAGGTGGTCCAGAGTTGCGTCCATTCGTGGTCCAGAGGTACATCGATTCGTCGGATCGACAACGACAGCCATGACCCAGCAAAGAACACAACTGAGTCGGCGCATGCGCAGTTCAATTTATTTAGGAAAAGCGGTCTTGGAAAAGCCACCTACATTAAAGGCCGTATCGTATCGGACCAAAAAACTAAAATCAACAATTGACATAGAAGCAAGCGCAAGTTGGCTAGGTGCTGCCATCTCTACGCGAAATTTCAAATTAACCGGCGAGGGTTCCAAATTCTGCCAACCCATGACGCCACTTGGCAAACTTGTCGCGTCGGTATTTGTTAACACCCGATTAACATGAAATAATTGATCGTCTGCGAGAAACGAACATCTCAAATGTTGAGGGGTGGCGAACTCTCACGAGTGCTTTAGCGCCAGTGTGATTTTGACACCCCGAGATATTTGGACTGTTCTGTTTCGAGCAAATGATCAATTATTTCAGGTTTACCGGGTCTTCATCACGGATATGTGTTTTAATGCTAAAGTGTGACATCAAGCTAACTTACCAAGTTTAGTTCTTAAAAATTTTTGTTTGTAAAATTTATTTGAACCATAATGAATTTAAGAATTTTTACATACGACTATGTATCTTCCTGAACAGAAGCTTTCGGGTAGATGCTTCCTGGGTACGAAGTCGAAGCGAAGGGGAAGAGACGTGTCGTTACCGGTGTTTGTGTTTTAACCTACAAATATGGTTTTTTTTTCTACTTCAATAGTTTAGATAAGATGAGAGTATAAAATGCACAATTCTCTTGTGAGTCTCGTACGTTTTTAGGTGTAATTTCAAAGTGTTAGTAGTATAGTTTTCGTATCGTCGGGACAAAAGGTTCCGGGTTAGGTGCATTTATAATATTGATTTCGACGCGTACGCGTGACGCTCGGTGCGTGATACTTAAAGAGTTTTTCCCATGCTCAAGGCTTAAGCGCGACCATTTACAATTGTAGAGCAGGTGGGCCAACGCGCACGTTTTGTTCTTTTCAAGCGTCACGCGAATATCTACTGGACCTGGATCGGTGAACGCCAAGCGACGATCGCACGCTTAATTAGGGATGTTTTTAAAGTCAGCGGCTTGCGACTCGCTTGCAAGCGGAAACTCTGCCTGTTTGTTATTTCAATAGGAAAGCGTTCCCCGCGGCCAAGTGACTCGCAAGCCGCTGACTTTAAAAACATCCCTGTTGTTGCATGCTGGGATAAAAAAAAATGGCGGCATCAATGGATTTCACCGGCGTCGACCGGCGCCACAAGAAAGGAAAACGTGGCGTGCTAAAAGGTTGAATGCTCAAAATAAACGGCCAGATATCTTAATTACAGTGACCTTGACCCGTATGGCATCGAATTTTGGTGCTATAGAAGGGGGAAGTTGTGAAACAGCATAGTTGGAACCCGGCCAGTATTATCAAGCTCACGCGCCTGCTCACGCGTTTGATTTGTAAATGAAAGAGAGTTTGCTTTAGCGTGACGATACCACGAGCGGGCCAAGCCGATTGTCCGCGCGCACTGCTTTGTTCAGCGCCACGCTCACGCACAAGCTTTTATATTGTAAACGCAGCCTTAGGCGCAGCCTGTTTACAATATAAAAGCTTGTGCGTGGGTGCTCGACGCGTACGCCAGTTCATGAACAAAGCAGTGTGCGCGGACAATCGGCTTGGCCCACTCGTGGTATCGTCACGCTAAAGCAAACGCTCTTTCATTTAGAAATCAAACGCGTAAGCAGGTGCGTGAGCTTGATAATGCTGGCCGGGTTCCAACTATGCTGTTTCACAACTTCCCCCTTCTATAGCACCAAAATTCGATGCCATACGGGTCAAGGTCACTGTAATTAAGATATCTGGCCATTTATTTTGAGCATTCAACCTTTTAGCACGCCACGTTTTCCTTTCTTGTGGCGCCGATTGTCGCTTGGCGCTCACCGATCTAGGTCCAGTAGATATTCGCGTGACGCTTGAAAATAGCAAAACGCGCGCGTTGGCCCACCTGCTCTACAATTGTAAATGGTCGCGCTTAAGCGTTGAGCATGGGGAAAACTCTAGTTTCACGCGTACGCGTCGAAATCAATATTATAAATGCACCATTAGGCTTAGCTTACATTTTTTTCCCGCGTTGGTCCTGTGAAAAATGTCACCAGTCGCAAGTGATTCTGTTTATGCTGGTACTGTCTGAACTTGTTTGTGTAGTTTAATATGAAAAGTTAATCGTGGTGGATTAGGGGTTGTGTAGGCCCCATAAAAGTGTTAGTATAGCAGATCCCCAAGAAAGTGATGATTTTCAATTTTTCGTATTTTTTCCAAATTACGTGCCTCGCTCGCGCTATCACTCTCGTTGCGGCTAATTCTATTACGTACATCAGAAACCCGCAGGCAAAAACTTGTCCGAGCAACCGAAACCTGACAGGCCAAAAACGTGATCCCAATGATGACGGCTGAGATCAGACAGACGCTTCGGATTCGGCTGTCCGTGTAAAAAAATTTTATTTGCAAGCCGTTAGTAGCAGCAGATCTCGCAATTTAATCCTTATGCTTCGTTTTTGTTCGTCTGTGTAAAGTTTCCAGGTAGCTGGGCAAACTACTCATTTTCGCGTATAAATTTTGTTCAGATACCAATCCTCTTTGGGTCTCATGCCGTACGGTACTGGACGACTCCTGGCGTGACTGACACTAACTGATACCGGAAGAGAACAAAGCTGACTGGCCTGGAGTGGAGCGAGAAACGCAGCAACTATCTCAGTTGGCTTTGGACCCTCCTGGTGGAATGTTGGTGGTGGGTCAGATGGGATGGTGGATAGCACAACCGCCTTCCGTCCGAGATATCAGGGTTCGATGCTCGCCTCGGTAACTCCCTGGCATCTCCGGGATGAGAAGGGTTCTGTGAAGCCGGTGCTTACATCAAATGTGGAATGCAAGAGATCCTGGGTTTTTTCGCTTGGATTTCTTCAGCTAAATTGTCTCACCGTCTACTTAGATGAAGGGCTAAGCAGGAGCCAAATATGACGGCCTGCAGCCTGATTGAAAAGGGATACCCGATACGATCAAATCAAATGCTGATTTTTGCCGTACGGAACGAGACACCCATTGTTCTTCTGCTGTGCTCCTGAAAAGATATTCGCAACCAACCAACAGTTTTTTCAAACGGAAATGCGTTTTTAATAGGAAGAATTGTAGTTTTAGACTTTTTTTTTTACATATACTTTAGATTACCCCGACGTGAGCCATCCCTGGCATTTTCGGGAAGGAAAGGACCTTATGATGCCTCGTGCTCATGCCGATTGTGGCATGTAAAAGACCCTACGAATTTCCGATTGGAATCACCTACCAAAATTGTCCCTCTTGCCTTCTGGCGTCATTCGAGCGCGTCAAACCTTCAAAAGTTCAGTTTGTTAAACTTTAGCCAAAATGCAGTTTAAACGCATAAACGTCAGCACGAAGATTCCAGGTTTAGGACATAGTTCTCGTCAGGGACGTGAGAGAGCTAAAAATTGGAGGAGGCGCAAGCCTGAAATCTGACGACTTTTTTCTCAGGCGTCAACAACAGCAGCAATTTGTTTCGTCCTGCTAGTGTATTTCTAAGTTCACATTGGGCGCTTGCGGCGAAAAACCCACCTGTAACAAGGGTTTAAACAAAAATGTTTCGTCGGATTTGCTTCTATAGTGTCCACAGCCTATCTTGAGTTCGGCTCACAATGGACACAAATAATCGATTGTACGTTTTTGACAGCAGAGTGCCTTGTTGATATCCAAAATAGTTACAAAACCAATGGCGGCAACAACCCCCTCCAGGAAGACACAGCCAATCATAAAATACTTGCAGGACTCAAGATACGCTGCGAACACTTTAGTTACTAGATGAATTTCAGATTATATTTGACGTTAGTGTATTTCTAATGCAGACAAAAGCCCGTTATGAAACAAGAGGGAGCAACAATGAATACAAGCATATTTACCAAGAGAGTGAGGGGTCTTTACTACGTCGAATACGCTCAAAGATTTCGTTCGTTAAAACTTACATTCCCTGAAATGGCGTCGACAGCGAGGTGGGTTGATCAACATGTTCAAGGTCTTGCATGGGTTTTTTTTCCCCAAACTCCGAAATTCTTTCTTTGTACTAAATGATAGTGGTAAAAATGGAATTACCAGAGGATCGTCCTTCACACTTAGAACTGCTAATCCTCACTATGAGGCACTGGGAGGCAAGCAGAAGCATCGAGTGGAAGTAGCCCGAAAGTCGTAGAACTGTACAGAAGACCGGTGGCGACTAGGTAGTCGCTACAGTCGCTTGTTTTGTTTCATTCACCGTTAAAAGAAATAACAAACACTGAAGCAGCCTAACAGTCCAATTTCAACTAATTTCAGTTGTAGTTTGTGTACTCGTATACAAGGGTGCATCTAAAATGTATGTCACAACTTTCAGGGTGTATTCCATGATCAAAAATAAAAGACTTTTTAAAGTCCCATAAACATGGGTCCGGAAATGCACTCGTTTTTAGTTGCAGCAACCCCCTCCACCCCCCCAAAAAAGTTACGGGTAAAATGTTGAAATTTCCCAATGTCTTCCCATCTAATCTTCAAAACGACTGTAGTTGGCACGTCCGTCTTGCAATTTCATTACTTCGTAATGTTTATGTTAATTTGATGCCCAACAATTTTGTGGATGGAGCCACATTGAGTTTGGTAAGGGGGCGGGGGGGGGGGG
>JAHWFP010198233.1:0-13023 GCA_023313725.1 Lithobius niger | reverse complement strand
TTTTTTTTTTTTTTGGCTAGCTTTCCCACCATCCAACCAAAGAGTTACTAGCTTTTAACATTTAGCATTTACCAGAAAAACGTAAAAGGCAAGGAAATTTCTTTTGTCTACGACACTTTTAAAAACCTCCATATGGAAATGCGAATGTACCAGGTATGTGCACTGTTAAATTTTTCCAACGCATAAAAAAATATTAATCGGTGGAGACCGAGACTCCAACCGCAGAGTAATTGAAGTAACACGGCACCAGCCTGAACTTTGTAAAATGTTGCTTAATCAATCTGAATTACTGTTACGCAGCTTGATTACGAAAATTTTAACTAGTGAAAATTAGTTTTTACTTACCTAAAATACTTACCTTCAGTAATTATGCTAAAACCACCTTTTTACGCTATTTACTGCTCGCTTATGAACTAAAAACACCATTTTTTACGTTCACCCTAAGCTTTTCTCCACTGCCGCCAGGCGGCGCTGCACGTCCTTACCGACGTCAGCGCCCCCACCAGTCCAACCGCATCACTTTTTCACGGGCACTCCGGTTCAGTGATTGCGGGGAGGCGGGCGGGTCCTTACTGAAGGTAAGTATTTTAGGTAAGTAAAAACTAATTTTCACTAGTTAAAATTTTCGTTTCTTACTTCCTGCAAATACTTACCTTCAGTAATTATGCTGAATTTGTCAGACAGGAGGCGGGAATCACCACCCCAACCAGGAACCCCGGAGAACAAGCTTACTAAACCACACACACACTGCCACCAAAACACTAATAAAGAACCAAAAGGCGACCAACCCACCAGGACCAGGTATCCAGCGATGCCAAGCCCTCGTAGAGAGGCCCATGGTCCCCAACCAACAGCCGGGTGAGTTAGCCCACGCCTGGCAGTACCTCCACCTCATCTTTGAGAAACTAGCCCAGGAACACGGCACCCAAGCCCAGAAAACCGGCTCGCTCCATTAGAATTGCCGTAATGGAGCACAGCCAGAATAACACACTGAAACAAGGCCCACCGACTCGGGCTTCACCCCCAGAAAGCCTGGCCAGCCACAACATGGCTTGCACCACAGATCCGCCCGCCCCAGGCCACTCGGGACCCTCACGGAAGTACGCACAAACAGGGGCGGGCGGCGCAGGGAGCACGCTGCTACTGCTACGTCCAGCGGCGTCCCGCACCAAGAGTGTAAGAAATGTCCGCGCCACTCCAGCGAAATCCTAAACCTACAATTACCGTATTGTTTCAAAGCAGGTCCAGAAGAAATACTGAAGCACAACTGTACATGTAATAGCGACATTTCGAAAGGTACAACACTTGACCACATGGCTTAAAACAAACATGACGTAAACAACAAGACTGCAGTTTGCATCCCTTGCTGCCCACGTCAACCCCAGAACGCGAGTGAGCGGTCGCTCCGTCCGAAACCGGAAGGTATCTTCCCACTAGGCTAAAGTGCTTGATCAGCCAGATACAATTCTCCAGGCATGCACAATGCATAACCACCGACCAGGCTTCCAAACACTCTTTCCTGAATTGGGGAAAGTACATTTCAGTTTCAGGCCTTTAACACTACCTTGACATACCAAACAACGACATGAACACTGTAAAACCTCTGCTGGGAAGAACCATTCATAGTTAGGCTATGACAACGAACACACTCTCCCATCCGTCTCATGCAAACACAATGCTACAGAAGGTAAAACATTACTTATGAGTCACAAGTATAGAATGCCGCTGAACATAGCCTATTCAACCGCCCTGGATTCAGCCATTCCGACAACATGTCTGCACCATTTAGTGCAGACGGCACGTTATATAACCAGAAATATAGCTTTCGTAGCCAATCCCCCAAAAACATACATTTAATGGCAATGTGCTTTGACCTCAAGATTCTCACCTCATACCTAGTAAAGTGGATGGCAGAATGGGAGCCACAGTACAATGAAGGTGTTGTAGCCAACGGTGCCAATACCGAATGTGACATGCACTGTGTAGCCAGGCCAACACTCCTACAGCCGGAAACAGTGCAATGAATTCTGCCTCCATTGTACTGAGGCACACCATACCCTGCTGTCACAGCCCCAAAAAACAGGCACGCTACCCAAAAATACAATGTGCCCACCGAAACTACGCCGGTCGACTCTATCGGCTGCCCAAGATGCAGCTACACATGCATACGAATCAGAGCACGTGACACTTGAAAGAACAATAGCATAATGTTTCGTACTGACAGTACATAAGTATCGCAGTATGGTCAACAATAAGCGAATATGAATGGACGTAAAGGCATAGGTATATTGGGACAATATTATAACACCCAAAAGAATATCAGGCCTTGTTCTAGAAGCTCCATACAACAACTTCCTACCAGTGACCTGTATGGGAAATGTACAATTGTCTCATCTTCGTCACGCCTCGTTTGAACACCAGTGCCAGCAGACATGAACTGGCACACGCACCGTACACGTTTCACTCTCCGTGAGTTGTGCAAAGTAAGATTTGATGAATTACTGTCATGCCATCAATTCTTAGGAAGGCAACACCCAAGTTTTTTTTTTTTTTTTTTTTTTTTTTTTTTTTTTTTTTTTTTTTTTTCGAATTCGGATCCAAGCAACGTTACGACATTCGCTCTAAGAGTTTCGATTCTGGCTAACAAAAGCAAACATCCACATAAAACTGCATCTAAACCAAAATGAAAAACACAGATTAAGTCCCAAGAACTGAGAAAATCCCATCATCACTAATGGCTTTTCAAGTTCTTCCCATCACAGTCACCCACTTTGGCGAAGACCATATACGGCTGTTTGCAATAGCCACACAGTACCATGGTGAACCCCAGGTTTGAATCCTATGGGGATTTTCACGAAGGTTTTGCAATCCAACGTACCACACACTGGATATCCAAATCAACATTTGTTTACTTCAGAATGGATACCATAATACATAAAAGAATCTAACCTAAAACAAAATTCACACTGGGCTGAATACTCCATCAAAATCCACACCGCTTGCTTGACAAAACCCCCGAGCTACTAGTCGGGAGCGGAAACGTCTAACGCTTCCGTCGGTATTCTTCTACCTTGTATATCCATTTACATCCCCACTTCCATACCAATAGTTACATTAACCTCTATGTACCCCTCTTGTCTTAAAGGACGTAACGTCGTCTCCCATGGACCGTCCCCACTTGTGAGGACAGGCAATGGCTTCTGCATAGATAATTGGCCCAACAAAACACACGTATGCCGCAGCATCACAGAAATCAACAGGACTATCCTGCCCACTAGTGGATACAGTTCCGAAAACAGGTGTTCGTCTACCCCTAAAACCGAACAGTGGTTCAAACTGACATCCCCGTTCTACACAATATTATTTGACATCATTAACACTGCAGAACATAATTCCATCTGGGGTGTGATAGTACACATCCAACCTACCTACCCTTTGCCCCGTCTGACGGACTACTACGTCCCTACACCAATACTGAAAATCTAAAGGAGCCAATTTGGGGGAGGAGCCTACACTATTACTACGAATGAATGGGCGAGGAGGAACTTCTTCAATGGTTAGTGGGCCCTCAGTCATAACTTCTGCATCTACCCTAGAATTACCATCCGATTCTGACACTGCACCCGAACTAAGTCCCATCCCACAGTTAAATGTAGTTGCACTTAGACTGGGTTTGGGCACACCCTGAGGCCTATACTGCAAGGACCACCTCCCTTCCCCATAACTAAACCTCACCAACCGTTACATGTTTAGTTTCAATGACCAAGTAAGTATGGGGATTCCACTCTATATCCTACTGTCTACCGCATAGCCAATGAATACCCCCTCCCAGCTTTAACGTCAAGGGTATCCCTTCCCGGCTTATGGAAGTGTACATAACACATTGCACCAGGTCTTCGTAATGTCTGACTGATACACCTCGAACAAACAATAACGTACAAGGGACCCTAAAGCCTAAGTATGAGTGAGGGCACCTATGCTTCAGGTAGGTGAACGTACATACAAATTCTACCCAAGATTGCGTGGCAGAGACGTCTCGTGAAGTATTGCACGTACCCCTTCTAACAACGTGCGGTTAAATCGCCTAGCGATTCCAGCCATAGCTGGTGAGTAGGCATTGGTTCGCTAATAACTGATACCCAACCTACATATATAATCACAAAATTCCGTACTTCAGTCCGTGCGAACATTTACAAAGTTGAAGCTAAATTGTCTTTCCCTCCTGGCACGAAAGTCAACAAACGTTTGAAACACATCGCTTCCCTTAGCGATGGGAAACACCCCTGCATAACGAGAATAATCAAGTAAAGTAAGCACATATCTACAATTACCCAAGGATACCGTGCGACTTGGGCCCCAAACATCCATGTGAAGGAGCTCGAGGGGCTTCTTACTCTGCAAAGCACCAATACCCTTAAAACTGGTCCTAGTCGATTTGGTTACCTTGCAGACCTCACACTGAGGAGAGTTAGGCTTCACTCCTAGTATCCATGTACCACCTTGGAGTTATGGAAATGCATCGGGCCCAATTTACGCTGATGACCGAGCCTCGAGTGTCAGGTTTCCACAGAAACCGACTTAATTGGATACAACTTCAACACGTACTTTAAAGTCCCCCTTCTGATTCCTACTTAAGCCAAGGGAACTCGTACTCGAACCAGATGAACAAACTACAGCTCCATTCACATGTTTTGGTTTGACCTTAAGAGGCAACAATGCATACACAATAAAACTTCTTTGCGATTCGCAAGAAAAAATTGGGCATAGTGGCCCCGTGCGACCGCATATAGCGGCCAGACCCCAAAGGGCATCAGATTCACCCCCCCACTCAGCCTAAGGACCCAAGGAAGAGAAGACAGTCGAAGGCAAAAGGAGGGGGGAGAGCCCTACTTCAAACCCATAGTACTAACCGTCCAAGTTGCCAAACTCCAGTGAGACCATGTCTTGATGCACACCGCAGGAGCCAGCGCAGCTGCCATTCCAGGACCAAAGAAATGTAGAGGCAATAACGATTAATGTAAACATACCCTAACATATCATAAACACATAGGCCTATGGGCAAACGCCCATGGAGACACTTACCATACCATTGGCGACACAATGCTCACCGGCGACATGTGACACCCTTAACGTGACAACTGGCAACAGAACGGCGACAATGTGTCCCGCTGCGTCAGCGTCATAATAGCTACTTACCCTGGTGACAACTGGCTACAGAACGGCGACGATGTGTCCCGCTGCGTCAGCGTCATACAGCTATTTTCCCTGGCGACAACTGGCTACAGAACGGCGACAATGTGTCCCGCTGCGTCAGCGTCATAACAGCTACTTACCCTGGTGACAACTGGCCACAGAACGGCGACGATGTGTCCCGCTGCGTCAGCGTCATACAGCTACTTTTCCTGGTGACAACTGGGTACAGGACGGCAACAATTTGTCCCGCTGCATCAGCGTCTAGTAGCTACTGAGTGTCGCCGATGGTGCTACACACGTGTTGCCAGTGGCGACAGCGTGGGTCCGGTTAAAAACCGGCTTCAATTTGCACCCCTCGGCTCAACCAGCATTGCAATTATGTCCAAACGCGGCACTTGCAACTTTTTTTTTTTTTTTTTTTTTTTTTTTTTTTTTTTTTTTTTTTTTTTGCTGGGATAGTCGGACCACGGACAGCGCCCGTGGCCGGCTTTTTACCACTCAGTGTAGGAACCGCACCGCTATTTTCCCCACCGGGAGCGGTCGTCCTATTCATCCTCTCAACACTACTGGTTCTCAACTTACCGCCACTGTCGGCCACTCACCTAACGCCCGCCATCGGATCGGCACGGAGACAACTCCACTGGCTTACTCTACAAATCACCATCTGCATGGAAAAAAATGATATTTCAACACGAACAACATCCCGGGGAAGAACGGGAGGCAACGACGCCTCCGTAACCACGAATCACAAAGGCTTCATTCTCGGCCGCCATCTTGCCCTCGACAACGACCGGCCGACCAAAACACACCGCCGGCATGGCCGTATCCGTTAAGCCTACCGTCTACCGACCGTTGCCGAGCTTCGATCCTGTTCCCACCGTGCTGCTTTCCAATAAGCCGCTCGTCGGATCCACTTCTTGACATCGAAGTCCGTTGTTGTAGTCCATAATACGCGTTGGTTAATTCGCGAAGCACACAGTAAAAACTCGCACAACCATCCACGATGGGAGTGCTCGAAAAGTGATGCGGTTGGACTGGTGGGGGCGCTGACGTCGGTAAGGACGTGCAGCGCCGCCTGGCGGCAGTGGAGAAAAGCTTAGGGTGAACGTAAAAAATGGTGTTTTTAGTTCATAAGCGAGCAGTAAATAGCGTAAAAAGGTGGTTTTAGCATAATTACTGAAGGTAAGTATTTGCAGGAAGTAAGAAACCAACAAGTTCACAGATAACTGGTAAAGCTGTTAATACATCGTAATGTAAATGCAAACAATCCAAAAACTTCCACATAGTGTCTGTGCGAGCAGAGCATTTATTTCGGTGGACAGGAAAATGTTCCCACAAAAAGTTATAATTTGAATCATCTTTATAAAGTGAAGCGAGAATGTGTTTCTCTGAACTGACGATTGCCCTGCAATCATTGAAAAGATTAGTGCAAAAGCTTCTGAGTGGTTAGTAAAAGACTGTAAAAGAGTGGTTAGTACAAGGATATGCGAAACATTTGAAGCGGCAAAATTCATTCACTTGCAAAGATGTTAGTGTTAAAGCACAAGCCTTCGAATTAGCAAACAAACTACCATACTGGCCCAATTGTAACGCGGCTCGAATAAAAGGCGAATTGCTGATTCGGGGGCATAAATTTAACAAAAATAAACAGGCACGATTTAGTCATATTTTGCGTCATATAGGATGCCATACTTTGGTTATATTTAAGTTTTTGCTAAATAATTCAAAAACTATTTGAGCTACCGTCTTCTCATTAGCACTAATGGATAGCTCTTGAAAAAAAAATCATTTGACTCGTGCATTCAAACTTCAAAATCGGTAAAGATTTGGCCAAGCTATGGATTCGGATGCGAATGTAAGACGAAGATGCAGTTTTAATGGAACAAATTCGAAAAAAAAACACAAGTCTTATATTCGGGCCAGTACAGTACTTCCTTCGAGCTGAAACCAGGGTCTACTGAATTTAGAACAATGTTGTCCCAGTTGCTAGGTAGTAGAGCGTTTTTGCGAAGGCCATGTTTTCATCGGTAAGATTGCTTGAGCTCATAACCCGGGAGACATCAATGACATTTTTCAATATGCAGAATAATTAGAAATGGTACTAAATCTCCACTGCTGCTATGAAAAAAAGCTAGCTCAGTGATCTAGCAACCAAATAATGGGAGACTGGGAAACCTGATAGATACCATTCCAAGGGCACTAGTTAAAGCTATGTGGTAAGTTGTTGGTGCATAAAGACTGTGGGCAGAAGCTGCATAAAAAGCATGGCGTGGAAAGACAAGAGAGATAAAAGTCATCTGCGAAGTCTGGGTTTATTTGTGCCTAAATATTTTGGCAAAAAGCAGCGTAAAACTGATGGCTGAAGGCAGTGGCAGAGCCAGGGAAGGGGCAGGACGGACGGCTGTTTCTTCCCACCACCAGACACCAATCTCAAATTTCAGAACACGTACAATGCCAGTGGTGCATTTTATAGCAACAACAGCGCTTTTTTCTTTTTTGTCAAGCTTCAGAAAAAATTCTGGCTCCACTACTGGCTGCAGGCACGTCAAGCTAACGCAACCAAACGTGAATTATTAGAAATGTCTTACCTGTCGATGGAGTTGGAATGTACTGCAGTAATTGTTTTACCGTTCTGGAAGATAAGAAACAATACAACAAACTGATTTTTCAATGGAAAAGCAAACTTTACATGAACTAATTAACAGCGAATGTGTCCGACTTAGAGATAGCATAACAAAACCCAAATTGGAAAAAAAAAAAGCCACAAGCTTAACGCCACTAGTTCAAATTTAATATTGTGTCTGGTAAGTGTTGACCAAACACAAAGCATTCTCACACACTGAATAACGCTGATAAAAGGTTATGCGAGAAGTTGACAGTCCATACATGACATTAATTTTCGGTCGGGCAGAACTGAAGCAACAGTCGCCAGCAGCACCAACAGATTTCATCCAAGATGGAGTCGGCAAGTCTGCAGTGTTTTTCATACAGGAAAATGTGATTTAAAGGTGCCTGCCTCCATGTTGGCTTTTCTGTACCACTCAGTTTTGCAACATTAGTTAAACTATATGTAAATTATGATACAAATGCTTTTATTTTCCGTTTTAATCACAAACATACGAGAATGTTTTGCTACATTTCCTAAAACGTATGCAATGTTGCATAAGCTACATATGCGCCGAATGCACGAAAATTGCGAAAGGAAATGTCTTTTTATAGCGGAGTGTTATGATAATTATAAGGTGCTACCGTATTTCCCCGAATATAAAACGACTTGAGTATAAGACTAGTAGGATTTTTGGGCTCGTATATTCCAAAGAAATAAATGGTTACGATTAAAACAAGGGTGACTTCCGCAATTAGGCTTTCATAATGCTTGGTATTACGTTTATTAGTTTGCATTTTGTATACTAGAAAATTTACCTGGTACTGGATTCGAAGCCAAAACTGTAATAACATCTTTAATTTTGGAATTCTTACTAAGGCCAATTTCAAAATATGTTCAGTTTTTTTCAAGATAATCCAAAAACTAATGGAGCAAATGGCTTGAGATTAGTACCAATGGATAGCTCGATAAAACTATTTGAATGGTGTATTCAAACATCAAACTCAACCAATATTTGGTCGAGTTGTGGGTTTGCACGCGAGTATAAGACGATGATGCTGTTTTAATGGTATATATTTGGAAAAAAATAAGTACCGTCTTATAATCGGAGAAATACGATACACCATCTTCAAAACTCGACGCTCTACCCCCGAACTGGACGCAACGTAAAAGTTCAACCTGCACACTCCTACTAGAATGTTTGTCCCAAGGATTGCACAACAGACACACAACCGAATAACGCCACACAAATTTAAATGTTTGGTTTACTGTGCGACCTGGTGCCTAAAATTATCGTGGGAATTATTTTGTTAAAAAATCTTCCTCCCACAGCTAAAATTCGTATTTTCATCACATCTGACCGACTTTGACTTTCCACCACGCAGTACAACTACATTTATTTACGCGCGATTTTTCCCTCACCAATCACCATAGACAAAATCATGCCCAAACTGTTTGGTTATTGAAGAAACGAACCATCTTACTTTGAATGTTCGAAAAATTCCAGAAGACAAACTCTCGCACAAATTCAAAAAGAAACAAATCCTACCGAATTTGCTAATTTTCGACAGGCTGCTTGACGAAAGACGGAAAAAATAGTCCGCCCAAGCGACAGAGTGATGGCACTATCATTTTCTCTCCATACTCAAAGCCAACAACAACGGGCAGAGGGTTGCCATATAATTCTGGCCACCCAACAGAGCAATTGTTGAACGTGGCCAAGAATGAATTTGTCAGAGTTGTGCGACACTCGAGCACGAGGGACATTGCCGAAAAGAATCTTCAGTCCACTGAAGGAAGGTTCATTGAACTAAAGTATCCAGGGGGACTACCAAATCGTTTGATAAAAGAATCTCGAGCGACTGGAAAGAGGGAGGCCGAAGAAAGAAATGAAGCGGGAGCACGTGGAAGAGAGACCACTGACAGGGTACCAGTTGTAAAACGAGTGGGAGTTACCTTGATGGAGTCAGTGATGTTATACAACATGAGCTTAAAAAATGTGGGATTGGCACATATTTTTAAAATGGTAAAAATCTTAAATCAATGATCCTCCACAAGAAGCAGTGTAGCAGTTACAAGAGGTACCGTTCACAAGAAGGAAATGGAAGACGAGCTGATAAAAGTTAACAATACGCCACAGGGTATCGAGTGAAGTGTGGGGAATGCCCAGCCATTTATATTGGGGAGACTAGAAAAGGTGTCCACGAAAGAGTGAGTCAACACATGATCGACACCAGAAACCAGGTAATGACGAGCAGCATTACCACACATGTGATGGACACGCAGCACAAGATTGCCTGGAGCCGTACACAAGCACTCCTCTAGTCAAATTCCAGAAGGGATGTGCATTTGAGGAGCTTTTTTTTTTGAATACCGAATAATCGGTCGGCTGACTCAGCATTTCTACTTTAGTTCAAATTCATGACTTATACTCACAGTTCGATCACGCAAAACCAAAAGTCAAAGATTTTCAAAGGTTTTCACCTTGAAACTTGCAAATTTTCGACAACCTTTACTGGTTGTCTTCTTCATTCAGTTAAGCCACCAGCATCCACAATCCTTCCAAACCCACCCTTGGAAGGATTGTGAGTGTGAGTGCTGGTGGCTTAACTGCCTGAAGAAGACAACCAGTACAGGTTGTCGAAAATTCGCAAGTTTCGAGGTGAAAACCTTTGGAAATCTTTGACTTTTGGTTTTGCGTGATCGAACTGTGAGTATAAGTCATTTGAGGGGCCTTGAATCCCTGGCAATCCGGCATGAAATATCCCGTAGTTCTGTGCTTATGTACCTACAAGGCCCCTCAAACCCTTTTTTCTAGCATCTTAGCAGAGAACTGAGCGAGCGCCTTGCGAAAAGTAGCAAAGTGAGAAGCAGCGAGTGCCGCCTCGTAAACACGGAGGGCTAAGAGTCGCGCCGTAGTCGTCTGATTTCCACAACGATCGATGCTCGTCGGATATTGTAAATATGTAAATAGGCTTCTTGTGGTGGCCTGAAGAACATAGGCGGACTATTTTTTCTACCTTTAGTCAAGCAGCCTGTCAAAAATTCCCAAATTCGGTAGGAATTGTTTCTTTTTGAATTTGAGAGTGAGTTTGTCTTCTGTAATGTTTGGTTATTAATCCTACAATTAAACTACCAAATCTGAAAAATGAAGACGAACAGTTAAACGTACATTAACCAGCATTGAATATAATGTAATAAATACAGATGGAAACCTATTTACATTGCCTTTTGGACTTATATGTCAGACTGCCTGAGCGGGGAATTGAACCTACGACCTTTGAAACCAAAGGCTGAGGTCCTACCGCTGAGCCATACTGACACGGCCAAAAGGAAACGTCCATAGGCAGCATTTAACACGTGCATATATACATGTAAACATTAAAGTTTGAATATAATTTAAGTAGTTATCCCAACTATCTTTTGGAAAAGGCAACGTTAGCCACCTACTCCAATTATTCATGGACCTTATTGGACCCAATTAGGCCACAC
Source organism: Lithobius niger (assembly GCA_023313725.1). Classification (NCBI taxonomy): domain Eukaryota; kingdom Metazoa; phylum Arthropoda; class Chilopoda; order Lithobiomorpha; family Lithobiidae; genus Lithobius; species Lithobius niger. The sequence goes on along the minus strand of JAHWFP010198233.1, from coordinate 1,733 downwards.
ACAAAAAATGTTTTGTTTATGGACGAGGTTGCAAATTGAAGCACCAGGCAACGAGGCATTTTATTTTATTTAACTGACCAAATTTCTTTGCATTTACCTAGCTTGAAGGTGAAAGAGTATGCAGTCAGCCTAATAATACACAATACAGTTAAACCTCGTTACAACACCTCTTACAACAATGCAACTTTTGAGGCTCTTCAACCAATAATGCATGCAAAAGTGATAACAATAAACCTGATATAACAGTGTACTTCCAAGAACCCTTGGATATCGTTATAATGAGGTTTCACTGTATTTTGATATGTTTCATGTCATCCAGTATTTAAAATATTTTAGTTTTAGCCGAATAAATTCTTTGTGGTTTGAGCTAGAGGTTTGAAATTAGCACCATTGAAAAGCTCGTTTCGAGCCGGTTAAAATGGTACACCGGAATGTCAAAAAGATCAAAATTTGTCGAAATATCATTTTTAGCAGATAGACCAAGATTGAGATAAAAAATTTTGACTCGCTATAATTTAAGGCACCCGAACGCACCTGTAAACCAAACAATTAACTTTGCATGGCCTTACAGCGAATAATTTGAGTTTTCCTGTAACATTGTAACCAGCGCAAAACAAGCTTTTCACCTCAGTAAATCTGAATGCGCCAGCACCAATAACTTATTGCAAAAAAAAAAAAAAATCATAAAAAAAGGCGACATAAATACCATATTATTAAAGGATTTGTACTTTCCCTGATATTGTTAAGTATAGGCCTGCGAGAAAATTTGCTGAGAGAATTTGTAGGTAGGCCTAGCACGTAATAAAAATATGATTAATAACATTAAAAAAATTTGTAAACACATGATACTCTGCGAGTACAGAAATTGGAAAACCAAAAAAAATTCACAAAGTCCAATAACGCACTATCTCACATCGCCGAAATTAGTCCAATTTCGGAAATTTTCGACAGTTCAACTGGAGGATGCTGGAAAAATGTCTCCCACCTGTCTTCTTCAGGCTAAGTTTGAAATGATTCTGTGCTTTGGGTTACATCCGTTACTGTTTTCTTTTGAATTAATTTGAAAACAAAATACGAACAGCAAGTCGGATGTAACCCAAAACAATGAATCACTTCAAACTTGGCGTGAAGATGACAGTTGAGAGACATTGTTCCATCATCCTCCGGTTGAACTGTTGAAAATTAGTGATATTGGACGAAATTGTGAAATTTCGGCGATGTGAGGTTGCGCGTTATTGGACTTTGTGCTTTATTTCGGTTTTCGAATAATAAAATAAGTTAAATTTAAAATTAAATTCTAAGCTATGTAACGAACAGAAGGCCATAATTTATTGCTAAGTTAATAAATGTTTGACGAATATTGCAAATGCTGCGGAAAATACATACGCTGCGATTGCATACACCTCCCCACTCGAAAGACGGAAATATATTTCTTCTTACGGTAGTAAACGAGTTGCAAACTTTATGATACTGCAAAATCACAGAAAGTATGGGTCCCCACATATTAGTAAAACATTCTTATTTTAGGTTTACTAGAGAAGCCCTTTGAGCTCTGAGTTTTCCGTACTAAAAAAATGAATTTAGGGTGAATAAATGTCGGTTGACTGGTGCTTAAATTTTCAACTTCGCCCGTAAACCAAACACTTTGGTTTGAGTAGCCAATACAAGTTAGTATACAGCATTAAGCAACTTGGACAAACTTCAGAAATGTAGCTACCTTACGCACAGAATTT
>JAHWFP010198230.1:0-10670 GCA_023313725.1 Lithobius niger | reverse complement strand
GCTCTGGCGGTAGTTGCGGCTACTAATACCTCTGCTACTGCTTTTGCCTTCTGCTGCTTCGAAGGCAAAAGCATTAGCAGATGTATTAGTAGCCGCAACTACCGCCAGAGCTCCGCGTAGGACGGGAAGAAGTAAGACGGTATATCTAGTTAACTTTCTAATCTATGCTAGCACCCACCGCATTTCGTCGTCCTACCTGTATTTTCATTTACTTCAGCGTTGGCATTTTGTATTAAGTAGGCCTAAACCTCATTCTTATGCCGCTCATAAAACTAAGTTAAACGTAAAACTCCGAATCCTGACGAGAAGCACCTTCGTGTTTCCGTAAAAATCCGAAGAATTCACGAAGGTGACATCATTGTCCTAATGTAGGCATAACGAGAATGACAGCGAACCGCTTCCTCTAAGTGAGTTGTACTGTGTAAATCTGTGGTTTGTTCGTCGGTAACCAATCAGCAACTAGAAAAGCTTTGATTTATATAACTACTAAGTAGAAAGGTGTGCTCTTACAGTTTAAGTCGAGCATGGAGCTCGTTTGCAGAAAGAAAATAAAAATTCTCAATTAAATAAAACCTAGGACTGAAATGAAATTAATTTGGAGGCCCGAGGAAGAAAGGCAATGGAGAACAAACATAATTTTACTGACCTGAATATGCTGAACCGGACGAAAGGGAAGAGGTGGACTAAAAGGAGGAAGATATAGTTTAGGGAACAAAACTTCAATGCTGAACGCCCGAACTAATTCTGGCTCTTCCAGCATTGGTAAATAACACTTTTTTTTTACCATAAGAACCGTATAACAGTATTAACATACCATATCTCCATCTGTACCATATACATGCACAGAACTCCACGACAGTTGGGAGAGGGGGAAGGGGCGGATACAGATGGGGTAAGAGGACTTTAAGGGGGTGGGGGATGGAGTAAGGACGAAGACATTTGCGTCTGCTGCACGCCCGAACGTTGGGGTTTTCACTAGTAATAATAGAGAAATTTCTTTTCCAAGTGAATCCTGACGAATCGCGTGAAATTTACCTTGCCTGACAAAGGTTAACAAGGTGCCTTAAAATAGAACTCTTTCTTCTGACTTGGCTCAGCAAGATCCTGTATGCTTTCTGCCATTAAACTTCCTGTAAATAGTAAATGGAAATCATGAAGTGCAAAGGAGTTATAGAAGGACGTATCAATCACATTGTTTCGCCACGCAGTTTGACGTCATTTTCAAGTGAGAATTTCAGCTAAACCAGGAGCACACACGTCCGTAGGAAGTGGGAGTATTCATGTTTTAACTCCCGCCAGGGTAGATAAGTAGGTAGTGACGCTTTCTGAAAACAGGGCCCAAAAAAAGACCTGCTTCCACCAACGGCACCAGAAGGCAGCACTCGTCTGGTCCGCGTTCCAGCCGAAATTTGAAATAAAAAATGGCAGCGTCGTTGCCATGGTAACCAATGTAATAGCGACAATACCTGCAGAAATAGACGAAAATCTCGTGCGTGAGCAACATCCGAAGTTGAAGAACTTATTATGCGTTCCAGTCAAACTGTATATAGATCGTTAAAATAACCATAAAGCACGGATGAAGCTTCAGCCTGAACGGGCGAAGCGCACGCTCGTTGGACGTTCTCGGAAAACAAAACCATGCCTTAAGTTAGCTCCACTCGTAACGACAACCCGTTTAAAAATTGAAAGTTGGATTTAAAAAGTAAAACGATCAGCCAGTTCTGATCTTTCTTAAAATTATTTTAATGTCCTAATCTGAATTATGGTATATTTTAAACGATTAATTTTGTAGTCTTACCGTTATCAATTTGTTTTAGTGACGCTAAATAGTTTTGAACCCCATGATGCTTTGCGCTTCCGTTACTTGGCGACAGCGCCCTCTGGCGGTAAATCTCTGAAAGCAGGTACTTCTTTGGGACCAAATGTTTACCATTGTGAGAGAAAGAGCGGCACTACCTATTTAATCTACCCTGACTCCCGCTTTGTATTCCACCACTTGTCACAAGGTCGTCTGGGAGAGAAGCTGCAGATTTGGCTTTCTGGATCAAAGTCAAAATGTCAAAGGCAAAAATGTTCCAAGGTTAAACCACTGTTTATAATCATGGTTTGCCATTGTTAAACCAATGGTAAATTGGAACCAACCATTGTTATCCAAAGATTGAAACATGGTGAAAGTGTCCTGTTACCATGGTAACTAGTGACCATGGTTTTGAACGAGGTTTAACCAAGTGTAAATTGGGACCACTCATGGTTTAACCATGTTTACCCATAAACTACCCATGTTTAACCATGGCTGACCATGATCAATTTTAGCTGGGGCAGTTGATTAAACATCGTCAAAATCTTACTTACCAAAGCAACGTTAGCAGGCATCAACTTCTTGGCACGCGCGAGAATAGCATGAGGTGGGAGGCAAATTACGCAATTTCAATGTCATTCGGCCTTGGTTTGAGAAAGAGTACGCGTTCCTCGCTTTAAAGCGATTTAAACGCTACTGCTTGGGGAACTGATACATGGTTGGACTATTAAGGAATTTATGTCTATTTATTGGTTGTACTATTAGCAGCACGAGGGACATTGGATTGACTAACGGGAAGTAAGCTGTGCAGAACGATGCACTAAATGACCTAAACTAACTGTCGTAACTTTTTAACGCGGTTTTTTTTCGCAAGTGGTCGGTTGTATGTACACACTAACAGCTGCTTCTGATTTTTAATGATCGTATTAGGAAGACTGGTTATGGTCTCAGTTTGTCGTCTTTTCGGGAGGAAAAATCGACAAACTGAGACCATAAGCAATCTTCCTAATAGAATCATTTACAATCAGAAGTTGGGGAAGAGAATTTGTGACTGAGACCCCTTCCGAAACGTCTTAGATTCATTCCTATTATTTCGTCTAAGTTTATAGAGGGCGCCGTGAGTTTCATGTGGGAATTTCTACTCAGTTTTCAGCCTAAAATTAAACTAAACTAAACGAAACTAGCTTGTATTTAATTATTATTTTGTTTAGCTTAGTTGTAATCATACACGGCGTATGATTACAACTTACGTTAAATCGGGGTGGCATGACCCGGATTCGAATACCCAGTGACCCGGATACCCAGTTCGCCCCCAGAGCACTTGCATAGCGTCTTATTCTCTCCGTTGCACTCCGATGAAACAAGTGCATAAAGGTGGCTTACTGAACTACGTTATTTCTAGTGTACGATTTTCGCTGTTGGCTAATTTCCAATTTTCCTTAAAATATTATTTCCAGCGATTTATGTCTATTTATTAATGACTTATTAACTCAGACAGAATGAATGTGCACGCTTGCGCTTGTAGCAGGTTGTCTTGCTCGGAATCGCTGCCATGTTACCAAACCGAAAAAAAATTTCAACCTAAAGCAAAGTAGGAAACCCACACCCCCACTATCATTGGATCATCACATGGGTCTTTATATGACGATCTCGGATAGCTGCTCCTTAAAAACCGGGTAGTAAGGGTCTAATGCTTAACACGTCTTACTGGCCAAATCTGACACCTAGACCCTTACTGTCAAAGCTTGTCCGCGTTCCTTACAGGTTTTAACTTTTAGACCCTTACTTTTAACGATACGTTTTTGTTTATTAATATAGATTTAAACCAAACTAAGCTACGTTGTTAATTTCGAGGCCTCGAAATTGGCAGCTAGAAACGATAGGATGGCGTATTTATTTCGTAAATGCAGGCTTTCAGAGCTGAGTTGAATTGTTTCAAAGTGGCCAGCAACAATGCATGCATAAACAATACATAAACCTTTGTAGCACGACGCCATAGCCGTACAAAAGGTACACGGATTACTAACAAAAACGTCAAGTGTGCCGTAAAAAAGGGGTTATATGATTGAAGTTTCATTTACTTGTTAAAATCTACACGGATAAAATTTGGATGATTTTTAATTGTAATAATCAAATATACAATTCAGAAAATTGCATCTGTTTAAGTGCTGTTGTGCTTTACCTATCATATATTTAAAACGTAAAGCACAACAGCACTTAAAAACAGATGCAATTTTTTCAATTGTACAGTATTGGACATGAAATTTAGACAGAAAAATGTTGGCTTCTCTGCTCCGCTCCTTTATGGATTACGTCTTTCAGGGCGTCATTGCCTGAGAAAGTTCGATTGTTTTAAGATATTGCTTTCAGAAAAGACGAATATGCGTATTTCATGTCGCAGGTTGGGTGAATGATACACTGTTACGACGAATAATTACGACATCAAGTCCGTTTTAGCTGTTAGACACTCTTGGACAACGAGTCCATTTCTCGCAGGCGGGTAAAGACGGTTTAAGGAAGGGACGATTTGCAGACTGAGCTTTAATGATTTAGTCTGGATAAGACAAGGCTTGGTGCGGTTTAAACATTGGCAATGCACTTTAGTCTTTCTTGGGTGTGAGAAAATAGTGATGGTTTTCGCTTTAATGACGTTACTTCGGTAACTAATATTCACCGACAAAATGCAAGTTGCAAATGAAAATTTCAGAAACGTTGGGCTTAGTTTTCCTTTTACCTTTAACTATTGACTGAACCACCGGCGGATCACCGAAGCGGGGTGGAGGGGGGGGGGGCGAAGGCTTGGGCAATCCCCGCCCCAAACTAACCAAATATATATATTTTGTTTGTTTTGTCCTTTTTGTTCCGCTATATACATATAAAAGGGGGCAGGAGCTTGCGTTCGTTGAAATCAAATTCGCTATACGCAAGGCAAAGAAGTTAATATTGGAAGCTGCGGAACAAAAAGGCCGTCTGAAAAAAGTCAAAGGATGAAGAAGCAAAGAAAAAAAAAGACCACGAAAAAACCGATGGAAACTTAAACTGTTTACAGTTTTCGTCAGTGTTTTGTTTTCATAGGTTGGGGGGGGGGGGGGGGGGCGGATTGACGCTTAATAGCGCGTCGACAACTAGGTCATTAGCGCCAACGTCAGCCACAGTGCAGCAGTCCGGGTTGCCACTGCACCACGTATTACAAAGATATTAAACAAACCTAGGTAAGAAATTTCACTAGGAAACGGTTTTTTTTCTGGTTTTTCTTTCTTCAGTATTTTTCCTCGAATTGTTTTACTTCGGCTATTTTCCTACGGTTATCTCCCGTGTCTTTTTTTTCGCGGCATTTTTTTTGTCCTTAGAATGTTTGTCCATTCTTTTATCCCTGGGTTTTCTTCCGCGGCAATCTTTCTCTTCGTTTTTTTCCATGTCCCCCCCCCCCCCCCCGACTTATCTTTCCACGGCTTTTTTATTCCTAAATTCAACGTTTTTTGAATGCATTTCTTTAAAACAAATCCGGAAAATCGATTCAATTTTAAAACTATTGCTCTATTTATATTTAATGTACGGTGGTGACGTCACGCCAACACATCCCCATGCTAAAAGTGCAGCCGTTATATACGGTTAATCTGAAAACCCACACACGTGACCGTGGGTTAATTTTGATAACTCACAATTTTTTGGATAATCTAACACTTTTTCCGCGCTCTACACAACCACTGCTCTACCACGTGACATACTTTGCAAAACTACCGTATACAACACAAATTCAACCAACATAAATAAGCACATTTGCAACCTGCGACATTTATCGTACTAACACGAAAAAAAAAAAACCTCGCGTAGGCTACTATGCTAGAACCCCAACCATGTAAGAATGGCCCAATCCGCCAACCTTTCGCTCCGACAGTACTAAAACTAGGCTACCGACACTTGTAAACACACCTAAATACACCTAAAAGCATACGATACTCAAGCGAACAGCACATTTATAACCTGGCGACATTTTCCGCACTAACACGAAAAAAAAAAAACCTCGCGTACGATGCTAGCCCCCTCCCCACCCCCATCCATTAATAAATAGTCCAAGCCGAACCCCCCGACAACCTTTCGTTCCGACGGAACGAAAACTAGCCTACTGACACCTTTTAAAACACACCTAAAAACCTACGAGACTCAAGCGAATAGCGCATTTTATACGCTATATCTTATTTAAACTAATAAAGTAGAAAAAATACGGTTTTACCTTAAACACAAACGTCGGTGACTGGGTCTGGATATAGGGACGTCCTCGCGTGCGTGAGACTTTCACAGACAGGAAGTTTAAACCGGAAGTTTGAGTTCAAGAATTTACGTCATGTTTCACAAATAAATAAATTTTTTTTTAATATCAAATAACTAAATATGTTGGCTCGACGTCACACCTTAGCATTAAAATACATATCCGTGAGTCTTTGTCGATTTACCGATTATAATTGCTCTTGAGCTCGAACGGCTAGTCCACTATCTCGGGGCTGGAGGGAGATACTCGTGGCTGGAGGCCCACTCGTGATTCCCTCCACCCCCTCGATAGTGGACTAGCCGTTTCTCGCTCGCGAGCAATTATAATCGGTAAATCAACAAAGCCTCACGGATATCTACTACTTATAACTATATGAGGGAATACTTTTAAAGTTAATTTAAGACTTAAAGATAGGTTTTTGTTACGCATAACGATCCTTTTTTTCTGAGACTGTGAACAAACCACCACATATTTTTGGCCTATCCAGATTCCATAAAGAGAGATTTGCAATTTATGTGATTGACTGACTTCATTCTGTGTTCAACAAGTTTTATTTTTTCAGTTGCAATAGGAGATATAGTATTGCATTTATTTTGCGGTTATTATTATTCATTTATTGAATTTCATAACTTCGTAATAAGAATTTAAGAATTTCTCCTAACCAGGCATGATTAATCGATGTAGACTTGTAGCTACCCCTTCTAAACTGTCTAAATTTCATTGTCCAACACTGTACATTTGATTATTTCAATTAAAAATCATCCAAATTTTATCCGTGTACATTTTAACAAGCAAAGTGAAACTTCAATTATATTACCCCTTTTTTTACGGCACACTAGACGTTTTTGTTAGTAATTTAGATTTGGGCTGAAAAATGAGCAAAAATTACCAGATGGAACGCGTGGCACCCTCTGAAAACTCGGACGGAATTAACAAGAGTGAATGTAACACGTTTCAATAGGGGTTTTTTAGAGTTACAAATTCTCCTCCCCAACCCTATAAATTCTTGATACAACCGACCACTTGCGAAAAAAAAAACCGGCGTTAAAAAGTCGACAGTAGGTTTACGTCATTTAGTGCATCGTTCTGCACAGCTTAATTTTTTAAGGTCTTCTGTTGTTTTTTAGGCTTTTCTAATACTGGCGTTTAAGAGCACAAGGCGTGGCAGAGCGAAAAGCATTCACTCTTCTCTGCCAGATGGCGCCAGTGAGGCTGAGTTCGCGCGTGCGCAGGGCGAGCCCGGCACAGTGTTGTACGCCAGCCCGCCACGCGACCACTTTGGTAACCTGGAGACTCGTAAATTGGCGCTTCGGTAATGAGTTTGGGGCAATGAAGTCTTCGTCTGATCGTAATGAATTCAAGACAAACCGTTCGAAGAACGGAATGCCAATGAAGCGCCCTCTTCGTCCCACGCCATTGGACAAGGACCAGTTTTACGAGCGGCTTTGACGAAGTGAGGAATGAAAAGAATGGTGGTTGCCGAGACGACTAGCAACTACCTAATACCATTTCGTCGACTCTGTAAACGAGAAGTTTGTTTATAGCACTTTTGGTGCAGCAGCTGAAGTATTTGAGGGAGCGAAAAGAAAAAATATATTTCACTCGCTAAGAAAAAAAAGAGGATGTCGAACGCCTCCGGGCTGCGCATCTATATGACGCTACAGGGCGGCATACTCTTTTTCAATACCAACTCCTGGAATGAACTCTGGCTTATATTTCCTTTCAGGATTGAACAACATCGGAATAACTGGACGTAAGTGAAAAGAAGGTACTTAGCAAAACGTTCGAAAACACTCCATCAACGATCATATTAATTATCTACGTAAAATACGGAGTGCTCATTTCGCTAATTCAATCACAATGGAGGCACTCATTTTTCGAACGTATTGCTAAATTTTACCCATTTACACGGACGCGAGAAAATTTCAGGGTTTCACACTCACGGAAAGGAAATTACAAGGTATAAAATAGAAGCCGATATTACTTTTTGGGTCCTTTTTGTTTTTATGTGTGCGTGTGTTTGAAGTTGGTATTGAAGAAGAAAGTAAAATTTCTGCTTATTTTTTTACGAGTTAAACCAGGAGAGCTATAGGAGAAAAAAAAGGGTAATGGTCGAATTGACGTCCTCTTTTTCAATTGCTAAGGGTTACCTCGGGACAGAAAGGGATTTTGCTGGGAAATACCTAGCATCTTTTGCATGCCATAATCGACATGAGCACGAGTGCATTTCCGGGGTTTCTAAGAGACCGAGTGTCGAAGATCATGTTCCGCAAGTTCCATCTCTTGTTCTGGGTCGCGACCCCATTCGGCCAATTGTGGAACGACATGCCACATTAAAAACACGTTGTATAAGTTGTAACCTAATAAGAGACCGTTCAAGTTTAACGTCTTCAAGAAAGGGGGGGGGGGGGGGCGGCGGTTGCCGGCGCTGGCTGCCGAGGGGGGAGGGGGTTATCAGTTAATGACGTAAGCACTGCTACCCCAGTAAAACAAAGTTAAAAGGTGGCGGATATATACGCAAAAACAGTACTCAGTTTTACAGGGAAAATACCCCTTCTTGGGGGGGGGGGGGGGGTGAAAGTTAAAATTACCGTATGGGGGGGGGGGGGGGTTACGTGGTTGTTGACGAGGGGGGCGGGGATTTGAAAATGGCCAATTTCTTGATGACTTTAACGGTCCCTAAGTAGGTGTAAAAATATTACTCGTGCTACGATTGGTCCAGGCCAACACCGCGTGGACCAGCATTGAACATTCTTGAAGCGGGGAAGGTGTTGACTTCTTCAAGTGAAGGCCGGCTGGGGTAGAAATCATTTGTTTCACGTCCTGGCTGGTGTGCGCGGTGGAAAGTTAACGTCGTGTAGGGCGCGTTCACACATTCAGGGCATACGCCCGTCCGGCTGGTCGTCCGTAACCCTCACAAATAGCAGTTCGTGGCGAACTATGTACAGTATACCTTTAGCACCCGGCCGGACGTTTGCCTGCATCCAGACGGTGTGTGGAAACCTACAGTTCGCGACGTGCTGCTATTTGTACGGGTGACGGACAACAACCCGGACGGGCGTTTGCCATGAATGTGTGAACGCGCCCTTAGCGTTGATTTGGTAAGATTCTGGCAATGGTGAATCAGGGACGTAAAGGTTTGGTCCCTTACGTCCCTGGGTGAATCAACTGGAAACGAAACCCATCTTCTCTCCCAGAAGACCTTGTGACGAGGGATGGAATATGAAGCAATATTCCGTCTTAGGACGTGTATGTCATCATAGGATATTGGCTAAATGCATTGTTGGCGAAGAAACATGAATTTTTGCAGTACCATTCTAATGCCTGCAGCATACTACTCCGTTCCGTTCCGTCACGTCACGTCGCAGGCCGTCAAATTTCTGTTTGGATTAAAAGCATGTAAATTAGAGAAGCCGCGTATATTGCTCCGTCCCGTTCCGTGACGACCCCTCAGCTGAAGGACGGAATTGTTGAGGCAGAATCCTTTCAGTCAAAAACTGATCGCATCGGAGAAGTGTACGCACCTGCCATCAGTCGGCGACCGACGTCCATCACGCGCCTGCGCACAATGCCTTTCCCCTACTAAATACAGATACGAACCTATTTCAGTTGCCTTCTGGACTTAAATGTCGTCATGCCCGAGCGTAAAGAATAAATACCTAATTTACTACGACTTTCTATTCAATTACCTACTTAAGGTCACTACAAGTCCGTTTTTATTTGCATTGCCAATTTGGGTGCGATCAAATTTAAAAGTTCAGCAGACCGACTGAAACGGTTAGCGACGGAAGCAATGTACGCTGGACCATCTGTTGCCGTCAGTCGTCGGAACGGAACGGACTAGTGTGCTACAAGCTTCATGGCCTGTAGCTTTTTGCTCTTATGCTCTTGGAGTTAAGTCTTATCAATTCTAATATGATTGCTAGTGGCCCACCTTAGCATCGACCGCCAATAACAAAGTCAAATTGAAACATGTTCTACTAGTCATAAACTCGAACTAACATTTGAGGTCGGAAGCCTTGAAACAAGACCAACAGCGAAAGATTGATGGCAAACTAGAATTATTTCAGCAAAGGATACAAAAACACGTATTCAAATCGACTTGTCTGAAGGGCGTTTGGTGCGAAAGCATCTCGACCAATTGAAACATCGTACTTTGGCTCGTGATGAAATTCCTGGGTTGGTTTCAAGGGAAATTGTGTCGAACAACGTGTTTTGCCCTTTTTTTTTCCAATGGTGCTCGCAGCCCCTCTTTCCCCTTATTGAAAGTCTTTGGCACTAGTGAATGAAACTAAGACATCACGGCTAAAACATCGCCGCCGAAACATCGTGAGACAAAAACTATCGCTTTTAGTTGGTTAAGTTAGATATTCATCCCATATCTGGTTAGGTAAGACAGCGGGGGAGATGGAAATAAAAGTCTAGGGGAGATTCGCTTAAGGTCCCGGGTTCACTGCGGGGTTTTAAGGCCGCTTTAAACTCGAGGACAAAAATTAAAGCAATAAGCACAATTATGAAAACACTTCACTTCCTGCCAAAACGATAGGCGCACTCACAAAAGTTGTGTCTTAGTTTTTATCTGATAAGAAAGGGGGGGGGGGG
>JAHWFP010198228.1:0-11224 GCA_023313725.1 Lithobius niger | reverse complement strand
CACGCTGACCAAACTGGAAAAAAAGTAATTTTGGACCTCAAAAATGGCACTTTTAGCAATCAAAATTTCTAAAAACGCCTCAGCTTCTGGCACTTGGCACCTGGTTTCTTGGCTTTTTCTGTCTTTCAGTTGCTATGTTAGCTGTTACGGAAGTGGGCAAACAAGCCAACTGTTCATCATACTTCTTGTATGAATCTCGACAAGAGATTGGTGTAGGGAACATTTTATAGATCATTTTTAATCCAACATGTCTTTTTGTTAAAAACGAGACAAGTTTCCTTACAACCAATGGTAACCGTCGGTGTGGAGAGCTACTTACTTACAGGCCGATTACCACTAAATTAGCATTGCAGCATCTAGGCCTATCTAGTGCTCTCTCACACGAAGCAAAGGAATGCACAAAGCAAAACTTTTAAAAGCTGCAAACAAGCCACGTGACAGTCCTTAATTATTGACTAAAAATTGGTACGCCCTCGTGCACCTGGAAACAAGCTGTAAAGCTTAACAATATTAGTGTTACTAGATGGCGCCAGGGGAGTTTCTTTATATTTTTCAGTGGCGCCATCTAGTGACACTAATATCGTTAAGCTTTATAGCTTGTTTCCAGGTGCACGAGGGCGTACCAAATTTTTACTCAATAATTAAGGAGTCACGTGGCTTGTTTGTAGCGTTTAAAAGTTTTTCTTTGTGCATTCCTTTGCTTCCTGCGAGAAAGAACTCGATAGTCCTAGATGCTGCAATGCTAATTTGGTGGCAACCGGCCTTTAATCTGGCTACAGCACTAATCTGGCCTACAGGAAATCATGCAGACAGTCTCAATAGGTATATGAAAAGAACATTTTTTTTTTGTGTGTGGGGGTTCACATTATTTTTTGACCTTCAGTGGGAGGACTAAACATTTTTTAGAGGGTCTCGAAGTGAAGGGGGGTCATTGAAAATTTGGTGGTCACGTTTTCAATCCCCCCTCTTCCCCCGGCCATAAAAAATGACCACTCGCTAAAATAAGCTGATGTATAAACCCGAATATTTTCTTCATTTGTGAAAACATGCTGAAATGTCATCAGACTTTAGTAGAATTACTATCGGCAAGATGTCTTCGTTCCTTTATACATTAAAGCACATACCCTAAGTATCCACAATTTAAAAAAAAACATCACTTTAAACTTTAAGCACTGTCTTACCAATGCGACATTATTAAATTGATAATTAAACTTACATTTTTCTCGTTTTCCTTATCCATTAACTAGCTTACAGCGCGTCTTAAGACGGGTGAATTTATTTTATCTAGAAACACGCTAGTGTGCCGCGCCAAGTTAGGCAACAAACATCACATCACTTTAATTGTCGAGGAGGTAAACCATTCTAGCGCAACGGCATAGCGTTAGTGTTTAATATCCGGAAGCATAGTTGGTTACATCTCATGCACTTGGGGGAATATAATGCGGTACAAAAGCTTAAAATGTGGTAAAATGGAGAGCAATGACCCACCTGACGAAAACTAACTCGTGAAGGAATGGCAGCTAAGCAGCTTTCAATGCAAAATCTGACCCTAATAACGTTGCAAATGTGTGACTAGTTCCTAGCTAATTCTAGTCCACTCATTCCCATGTTAATTCTAATAGGATGATTATTCATCGATACCAAGATAACGGGAAAGCTTCCATCTATGACATTGGACGAATGGCGGCAGTACGATATGCGAACTGCATACCTTTTCTGGTTTACAGCCTGGGGGTGTAACGGGAATGTCGTGGGAGGGCGAGTAAGTACGAAAGTATTGTTATAAGCATTGTTAGTACTGTCGGCATCGTCTATGATTGGAAGGTCAAAGTTTGGACAATGACAACGTGTATACTGACGTGCTATCTAGACATACGCTAGTGTGTCGTCACAAATATAAACACCGTTGCCAAAGAAATTGTGCATACGTCCAATTCACGAAAATCAAACAAAATGTCAAAATAAAGTCAAAAAGTGGTAAAGAGGCCACCAAGTTGAGACTGGTTCGGCCTCACAAAGGAGTAATATGAACTAAATACAAAAAAAATTAAACAAAAACAGAAACTGATAAAGAGGTGACTAATTAGAGAATGGTTCTGCATCTTAAAGGACTAATACAAAATTAAAATATTGTAAAAATGGCCACTCATGCTATAGTTGACGTGGCACATTATTATAAATCTGCAGGCTAGTTGGGTCGAGTCTAATACACAATTTTAAAAAAAGAAGTGATATCATATCAAAAACCAAAACTAGTAAAAGCGAACGCCAATTCCGAATGGTTCGAAGGAGTGATATCAACACACCAAAACATTCGCCAACTTAATATCGCACCAAATAATGCTTTGGACGTTAAATGAAAATTTGAACATTGCTACCTAAAGTAGCCATGTTCTAGTTTTCCTTTAACCTTCGAAGAATTAGTCGGTGGGCTTAACTTGTTGAATGTTTTGGTGTGGTGATATCGCTCCTTTGAAGTGCCGAACCATTCAGAACTTGGCAGTCCCTTTTACCAGTTTTGGTTTTTGATATGATATCATTATTTAAAACAAAATCCACAAGGGTGAAAGAACCTGCCAAGTTTCAGCCAAGAAAGGTAGTGATTCAGAGCAAAAATGGCTGCTACCAAGTTGCTGCATTAGTTGTTAACCTAAACCCACCGACTATTAGATCAGAAGGTTTAATGAAAAACCTGACCGTACAACCCGTAGCAATGATCAAGCATTTCATTTAAGTGTGGGATTAGTCGGTGGGATTAGCTTGGCAACTAATGTAGCAACTTGGTGGCAGCCATTTTTGCTCTGACATCACTACTTTGACTGGCTGAAACTTGGCGGGTTCTTTCACCCTTGTGGGTTTTGTTTTAGATATCAATCCTTTTGTAGTTTCTTTTTTATTGTGGCATTTTATTTTTGGCAGTTACCTATTATCTGGCCAAGTTTGGTCGAAAAATATTTAATAAAAACGGAAGTATTAATTTATTTAAGTTTTGCTGGAGTGAGGACTTCACTCATACAAATTAAAGCGTTTTCTGATTTTGATTCAGCCGTCAACAATCAGTAGCATATATTCGCATATTTAATGTGAATTACAGCCCGAAGCTACATACTCATTTCCGAACTAAACGAACAACTAAGTGAGTAGCGCGTCCATTTTATCGACAATGTTCGTGCTGCCAACTATTTCTGTCAGTCCGTTTGCATTGTTGCGTTTGCATCACTAATAAAAAGTGATATTTATTTTGATCACCGGTGGCGATTTCCCAACATACAGAAAAATAGCGTTAAAAATGATTGCAATCTTTTTAGTTAATGTCTCCCCAAACGTCAAACCATAAAAGGTGCCTATTGGAGTTAAGAATTGTTGAATACCAAATTTCATTCGTACCTGTCGCATAAGTTATTTTATATGAGCAGAATTAGTCAGTATATGGTAGCCAGTAAAGAAAAACCATAAAACAACCAAAAGGGGTGATATCATACAAAAACCCCATAAGGTAAGGTGACCCATCAAGTTTTTGCCATAGAAAGTAGTGATATCAGAGCTAAAATGACTGCCACCAAGTTTGTGGTCCTAACCGTGATCACTCAAGCTTAATAGATAATCACCGAGGTGTCAGTGATAAAGATTGGGACCAAAAACTTGGTGGCAGCCATTTTGGCTCTGATATCGCTACTTTCTGTGGCAAAACTTGATGAGTCCCTATACCCTTATGGAATTTTTGTATGATATGACCCCTTTTGGTTGTTTTATGGTTTTGCTTTATGTGAGTATTGATTGTGAACTCCTCGTGTAACTATAATTGTAAATCGTTTCTTGGCCAGCCTGAAGAAAATCGTCACTTTTGTATAATTAATGGTCGCTGATTAATTACATTTCCAATAAAGTGCACGTTGTATTGCATTTGATTGTAAAACAGAAACAACTGAGCACGATAAGTTGGTTTTTTTTAGTTTAGGGCAATTAGGATTATTTTTTATTTTTTTAATATTCAAGGGGCGGTAACCCTTTTCGGATTTTCTTCCCCATAAACAGTTAAGATAGACGATGAGATAATTTACGTTATTTACATAATAAGATCATTGACTACTACGACTACTGCCATCAAGACTCAAATTTGAAGTAACGGTCACTTGAGTCGCTTTACATTCTTGGTGCGCGTGTTATGTCTTTGCCACGGTGCTGAGCAATTGCAAAGTGGCCGGCAACACGCTACCTCTGTTTGTCAGAGTAGTCTTTAGTTTTAAGTTTAGTGTAAATCATATGAAATTGTGTCGTCTAGGCTCTCGTAGAGTATTAAATAAATAAATAACAGAAAGTGTAGAGCGCACGGAATAGCGTCCATTAGGCTCTCACAAATAAATAAATGGGTAATAAATAAATAAATAAATAAATAAAACAACAATGAGGTTTTGTTACGCCGACGATTTACTTTCTGCCTCTCCCAGAAAAATAAAGGACAAAGTCTAGGCTAAGGGTTTCAACTTTGTTCTACAAAAGCGTATTTATTTATCTCCTACAGAAATATTTAAATGTCAGTGCCTGGCAAAGGCGTCGGGGCTGCGTCGTGAATGGGGTTGCTGATTGAGTGATCAAAGCGAAAATTGGATGGAGAAAGTTAATTCGGTCAAACATGGGCATACAGATGAGCTGAACGACCAAGCCGTACCAGTGTTGCAAACGGCGCTTCCAACACAACATGTGGGTACAACGAACTTCAGTAAGCAAAATAACGTTATTAGCCAACCAACAACTTTTTCATGCAACGATGCTTGAGCGTATAGCCAGTGATTTTAATTACAACATGGGCTGATTGAGTGAGTGCGGCCAACGAAAATCAGCGTTTCTTAGCCAATGTGCGCAAAAATTGTAGTGACCAAACTTTATTCGATGAAGGCGTTTGTTAGCCAGTGTGCACAAAATTTGCGTAATAAGATCGTTGAATTAGTAGGTAAAAGAAGTAAGAAGCTAACAATCACTTATCGCTTTTCAATCTTCATGCACGTGTTACGTCTTTGCTACGGTGCCAAACAATTTCATCTAAACCGTTGATTGTTGATGGGGAAAATAAAAGAACCCCAGCCAGCTGGACGATAGAATGGCTCGTTTATTTCGTTGATGTGAGCTGGGCTGGTTGTTTCAAAGTGACAGCAACAATCACTGCGGAGCACGAGTCTTATCATTGCCATCTTGAATGAATGAATGTATGTTTATCGGCCGTTGCCATGCGCCCTCTTACAACAATCTATTGCCAACAACCACCAAAAATGTTCAACAAGCCAATACATGCTCTGAGCTAAAACACACTCCAAGCCAAAACACACTTTAACAACATCTGCAAACACTACGGTGGGGGGGGGGGGGGTGTTCGGGAGCAGGAGCAAGGATTGAGTCACACCTGAATGCCCGACCGCCAGATATAGGATACCACAGCTCTCAGCCTTGTGCGCCCGTTGTGGGAGATTGGCGCATTGAGAGGAGATTCCCCACCCCCACATGCTGATCCGCGGGCAAGAAGCCTAAACAGGGCTGACCAGAGCCCAAAAAGCGACGTGCATACGAGAAGGAAATGCTCAGGAGTCTGCGGGTGACCACAGCCAGGACACGCGGCCGACAAGGACCACCCCATCCTGTGGCGATGAGAAGCCAGAAGAGAATGGCCCGTACGAAGGCAGGAAAGAGCCCTCTTACCACACAAGACCATCCAATGGAGACTGCAAGGTGCAGTATGGTTGCAGTGTGCACAAAGTCCGCCCATTTTTTTAGTCTGCCAATTTTTAAAACGTTGCATCCAGTGATTTGAGTCATGGGTTGCGCTGATTGAGTGAGCGAAGCAAACGAAAATCAGTTTTTGTTAGCCAGTGTGCGCAAAAATTGGACTGCAGAAACTTAATTCGGTGAAACATCCATACGCAGCTGAGTGACCAACGACCAGCGGCCAGTGTTGGAAACTGTGCATCTAAGACCAGCCATGCGATAGCACGGGCTTCCTCTAGTTTTAGATGAGTTACAAATACAATGTATCATTTCGATTTAATTTATTGTGAAAAAGAAACAATAAGTTAACCGAGGCTGCATTGTTACTCAGCAATGGAGGACAATTATTTTGATAACAGATTTCGTGTTCCCAACGTTCACGAAAATAGCATTGCAAACGATTAGTCTTTGGAATTAAAACCTCCCCATTTAAACCTCCCCATAAAAGGCACCTATCGGAGTCAAACATAAACTGGATGTCAAATTTCAAGCGGAACGGTCACATAAATTACTTTATCTGAGTGGAATTAGCAAGTAATAAGTAGTAATCTACATAATAAGGTTGAACTCATAAATGCAGTATGTGGTTACAGTATTGTGTAATTTATTGTATATTTTGTCTTTTCGTTGTATAGCCATTTGTAGTCATTCTTTACTGCAGGGCTCCTAAAAAACCTTGGTCTTCAATCAACTTAACAATGTATTATTTTGAAAAGGGTTTCAAAGGGTTTAACGAGCGTTAACCACTCCTAATCATTTGCCCGAAACCCTAAGGCCCTATTTAAAATTGTGTTTCAAATAAAGTCCGTCTTCTTCTTCTGTTTATAACTACTACAGATCACAACGATTAAGAAATTTGATTGTTGTTAAAAATAAAACAAACGTAACAGACGACAATTTGGTTGTTTGTTGGAGATTATTGTTTTCATTTCAAAGTTTGTAACGACCCTTCGTGCTGCAATTGTTAAAAATCGCTGGCAGAGTTATCGCGGCTGCGCCGGCGCACGAGAAAACAATCTGGCCAGCAGCGGCGCTCGTGTCTTTGGATTTTTGGCCGGCGGCGTGGCTTGGCGGCGTGGCTTGGCGGCGCACACGTCTGATTTCAAAGTATTCCGGCGTGGAGGAGTGAATAGTTAATTCAGCAGCGATGGCGGCGCGGCAGCGCACACGTCTGCTGCTTTCTTGCCACGAGTGTAAATATTTTTGTAAGAGAGAAGTAATTTCTCTAAGAGAGAACTTTCTCTCCAAGAGTAAATATTTTTGTAAGAGAGATGTAATTTCTCTAAGAGAGAATTAATTTCTCTAAGAGAGAATTTTCTCTCCAAGAGAGAATTTTCTATCCAAGAGTAAATATTTTTGTAAGAGAGAATTAATTTCTCTAAGAGAGAAATTTCTCTCTAAGAGAATAATTCTCTCGAGTAGTAAAAATTTCTTTAAGAGAGCAATTTTCTCTCTACAAGAGTTGTTTTGTGACATTTTTTTACAATAGGAAAAAAATATGATAATGTCCGAAACGGCGCCCCATAGACTACAGTCAAGTTATAAGGACTAAGTTGTCTTATGAATGAGAAGTCATATTCACAAGCTGCTTTGCAGCTCAGATGCCTAGGCTGTCAGATTTGAACAGCTAACATTATAATAAATAAAAGAAAACAAAATGTTCGAGTTTGCTAGACGTCATCGTTGTGAGATATCAGCATTATAAGATGCCTTTTTTTAAGATGCCGGATATGTAAGATGCCTTTTTTTAAGATGCCGGATATGTAAGATGCCTTTTTTAAGATGCCTACCAAAGCATCTGCCTTTAAGATGCCAAACTGCTAAGATGCCAAAAACTTCTTAAAAACGGATGGAAATTTCACATCTTAGTTTAAGATGCTTATTTTTTGCAGTGTAAGTAAAAGTACAATTGAGAAAATTACATCTGTTTAAGTGCTGTTGTGCTTTAAAAATAATTTAATTGGTAAAGCAAAACAGCACTTAAACAGCACTTAAACAATTTTCGCAATTGTATATTTGCGTATTTCAATTAATAATCATCAATATTTGTCCGTGTACCTTTTAACAAGTAAAGTGAAACTTGTTCAATCATATAACCCTTTTTTTACGGCACACTTGACGTTTTTGTTTGTAATACTTATTTATACTAATGAATAATACAGGGTGATTACAAAAGAAATAGACAGTTTACAATGTTTAATAAACGAAAACTTTTCAACGTCTCAATAAACGGTTTTCACTGTCACGTTCAGCAACTCATAGCTAGCAAGTCATAGATATTTAGTCTGTGCTTCCTTAGTTTCACAGCATACATCCATAAGATAATCATATTCCTGCCAAACACAGTTTACCATATCCACGTCATTTACAACATATGTAGGTTGGATGGGAGGGGAGGAATGAACACCTTTATCTTTGACATATCCCCATAAAATAAAGTCGCATGGTGTTAGATCAGGGGTTCGTGCTGGTCAAGTCATGGGTTCCCTTTGTTCAAACACACAAAACTCCTTCGCTGTAGAATTTGAGACCATCTTCCTTAAATAGTAACGTTCACGTGATGCGCATTCCAAAACTACATCGCTCTGTGAAACTTAATATATTACAGAATGTGACTGTGAAAACAGTTTACGGGTAAGTTGTATAGTTTTCGTTTAATACACGCTTCAAACCGTCTTTCTTTTATAATAATCCTGTATAACTAAACCAATTTAGGAATAATATGTCTTTGTTATTTCTACACATTTTATATTAATTTATTTGCATTTGAAATACGTTAACATAACACAACAAATTCATAAAATACCTAACGGAACACAACAACACAACAACTATTCAACATTAGTAAATTGTATACCAATTCTACTTGTAAATACTAATCTACCCCAAAACAAAACTTGTTAAGGATTCCCGCCAAGCCTTTCGGCCGTGGGAAGTCGTGATATCAAACGCCAAGCTCTTAAGCCAAGCTAATCCCACCGAGTAATAGTTCGAAGGTTAAATGAAATATATGAAAATTGCTTACTGCGCAATTTTCAATTATTTCATTTAACGTTTGAAGTATTAGTCGGTGGGATTAGCTTGGCGAAAGAGCTTGGCGTTTGATATCACGACTTCCCACGGCCGAAAAGCTTGGCGAGAATCCTTAACAAGTTTTGTTTTGGGGTAGATACCAGTAATGTTTGGTCCAAATTGATGAAATCCAGTTTTTTTTTCTTAGTAATTATGAAATGGAAACGGCAATCTAGTTTTCTGGTCCATTTCTTTTTTTTTTTTGTTTCGTTACATTTTGAGGACAGCAGTCACCTTTTTTCATTTCATACGCATTTTTATTAGTATTGCAGTATCTCCTTGCAAACGCATGAATTTCTTTGTCAGTTTGGCATTGTTGCATAAAAACAATGTTTAAAACAATGTAAAACAATCAATTTGGACCTTTGGAGCTCCCTAACCCCTGAACCACTTGACCATTTAGAAAGATCTATATGAAAAGGGCACATCTCCAGAGCAACACCCGTAAAATGAGCTAAGAACCAGCGTTATTTACCGCATGGAAGAATTTATTTTCGTGATACAAAAAAAAACCGTTAGTAGTTAGTAGTAAGTAATAATTAGGCAAATATTAACGTTATTCTCGTCGTTTTTTCAACCAGAAAACGTTAAGCTGTGTCCTTAATAGTGAATTTTATGTTGTCAGGCGGCCAAAGTCTTCCGATTAAACAAGTTTCAGCCTTTTCTGTCGCCTAGTTATTTATCTTCAGATGGCTGAAAACAGCCAAACTACCTTTGCAGTAAAGACACAACGTGTCTAGTGGTCGCCATGCTCATATATACATATTATCTGGATGTTATCATTTATCTTGGAGGGCGACACACTAGCGTGTGTCTTGATCTATCCCAAAACAAAACTTGTTAAAGATTCCCGCCAAGCTTTTCGGCCGTGTGAAGTCGTGATATCAAACGCCAAGCTCTATCGCCAAGCTAATCCCACCGAGTAATAGTTCGAAGGTTAAATGAAATATATGAAAATTGCTTATTGCGCAATTTTTCAAATATTTCATTTAACGTTTGAGTAGTGTGTTTATGCAGCATCCAGCACATAGTCCAGATCCGGTTTAACTTATGTTAATGTATAACGTCACACAACACATGACGTACCAACCAATCAGATACCTACACAAATTGACGTCACAACAACGTCACATCCGGAAAAATGGATGATAATAAAACAACACGTCACTAGTCGTCATAGGAACTATAAAACCTCCTGTGACGTCACGTAAACGTGTACGTACATGTCAGAACACGGAAATTATGAATTAAAGCATAATATCGTCAACAGGTGGCGACACCAGTATCATATTGTAACAATCTAGCGAGGTGGGGTGTATAACCTTGGGGTGGGGTGGCGAGGTGGGGTGTAAGCAACTAAGTCCGTAACCATACATAATTTTTTTTAAACCTAACATAGTATCAGACACACGTAAAACGTGTGTCTAATACCAAAGAAGCTAGATAGGTTTTTTTTTTTTTAATTTTGAGATCAGCCAAGATTACGAAAAAGATCAAAAAAATGTTAAAGTTAAATGAAACAGCTCATCGAAGGAGGACAAACCGTGGCGACTTTCGCCTGGACTAAACCTCCACAACAGAATCAAGAATTTAGAATATGTAATAAAAATAAAAATGATGATTCTATTGAAATATAATTAAGAAAGGTATATGTTTCCAATTTTAAAAAGTAATTTTGACAAAGTTGTGTATTTATGAAGTATAATTTAAAATTAAATTTTTAGATAAAGTTAATTTATTAAGGTCTTTTAGTTATGAACCCGTCCCAGAAGTGTATTGACCTTGTTTATATTTTTATTATGAGTGATTTTGTTGTGTATTTTGTATAATATAATACCCAAAACAGTTACGAACAATGATGAGTGGGGTCATGGTAATTAAGTGTGGAAGTATTATAATATACAAAATACACGTGTAGGTTTTTTTTCCATCTTCGATTCAGGTTGGAAAGCAGTAGAAAATTGACGTAGTAGTTGTCCAAGTGTACTATCGTTGCATTTACTGTAAAAAAGAAAGGAAGGAAGTCCACGATAAACATACCGTACGTATATGATATGTCAAACAATTAATAAACGCAGAAAGATTTTTACCGAAACATCACCGTCGGTTGGCTTGGTGACAGGGCGAAGCCGGGTCCTTGCCCGATCGAGCAGAGATGGTGTAACGCTAACACCCGTGTTCCGTTCATAGTTAATTCTCGCTGTCGTGGTAGGTTGCGTAGTTGGTGTCACGTACGAAGTTTCGATTTTCATAACCCCGGGTGGGAGTGGTGGAAGTGGAGGAAATGAAAATGATGTGGGTGGAGCTGTTGACGGTACGGGTGAACTGGAACGTTGACTCCAATCAGAGTACGACGTAAGGGGTATTTCGGTATACCCATCCCACACCTGCTCGT
>JAHWFP010198226.1:0-11393 GCA_023313725.1 Lithobius niger | reverse complement strand
CCCAAAACACATAAAACAAATCAATACTGAAAAAAAAAACCTCTAGTAGATTATTGATGCTGTTGGCTATTAAAAAGATTACCGAGATCATGGAGTATTTAATCTACAGGGTAAAGTGTATTTGTAAAGTTAATTTTTTCCCCTTTTTTTCTTCCCCAAAACTCATTTAGTTTTAGCTGCAGTTTCTGCGCTTTCACACGTCATTGATTAAACATGAAACGTCGGCATTGATTTTTTTTCAAATGTCAAAGGGTAAAGCTAGAAATTCCGCCAGCAAATATTAAAACTGGTTGGTATAGGCAACAGGCGCAGCCTTAGTCCACAAGAATTATTTCAAATTTTTTTTTATTAGTCGAGCTTTTCTCGACTAGACAAGGAAAGTAACCTGAATAAACATTAGTATTTAATGCACGGTGGTGACGTCACGCTAACACATCCCAATGCTAAAAGTGTAGTCGTTATATACCGTTAATCTGA
Organism: Lithobius niger; assembly: GCA_023313725.1. Classification (NCBI taxonomy): domain Eukaryota; kingdom Metazoa; phylum Arthropoda; class Chilopoda; order Lithobiomorpha; family Lithobiidae; genus Lithobius; species Lithobius niger. The sequence continues at coordinate 10,916 of JAHWFP010198226.1, read as the reverse complement.
AAACCCACACACACACGTCACCGTAGATTAATTTTGATAACCCACACTTTTTCGATAATATGACACTTTTGTAGGGTCTACACAACCCCTAATCCACCAGGACCAACTTTTCATATTAAACCACACAACACAAGTTGAGATAGTAAACCCAATTGCAAAACCAACGTAAACAGGAGCATTTACGGCTGGCAACATTTTTCACGGTACCAACGCGGGAAAAAAATATCGCAAGCTAAGCCTAACCCGGAACCTTTTGTCCCGACGATACGAAAACTAAGCTACTGACACGTTGAAATACACCTAAAAACCTACGAGACTAATGCGAATAGCGCATTTTATGCTCTCATCTTATTTAAACTAGTAAAGTAGAAAAAAATACAGTTTTGCCTTAAAACACAAACATCGGTAAAAGAACGTCTCTCCCCTTCGCTCGTATTGCGTACTCAGGAAGCTTCTACCCGGAAGTTTCCGTTCAGGAATTTACTTCTTACATTCATTATGATTCATGACTAAAATATACAAACAAAGAACTTTAAAAACTCAAATAAGTCGGTAAGTTAGCTTGACGTCACACCTTAACATTGAAACACGTATCCGTGACTATTCGGCAGTTACCTTCAATAATAGCTCATTTGCTCGAAACGGCGCCGTTCTCGCAAAAGGGCAATTATCGACGGTTACTGCCGAGTAGTCACGGATATCTATTACAAAAAGCGCTTAAGCGTATGAAATACGGATGTAAGCCTTAAAAAAAAAAACCTTGGTGGTCTAAAAGAACAGATACAAGAAAAAGACATGTAAGCCATCAATGTCGCACTAATACGACAATGTCCAATTAATTCACCTAAAAGTTATCGTGGAAATAGATGGACAGTACAGGATGAGAGGTTCCTTTGTTTTTGTTTCTTCGTTTCGTACCGCGCTTTTAATAAGCTTCAGTTAGAAGACAACTCTGCACTTCCCTAGAAAACAATGTAAGTTTGTATGGCAAGCCATTCTTGTTTTTATTCTGGAAGTGCAGATATTTTAAAATAAATTAGAGATCGCTCTAATTTATTAAAAGATATCTGTATTTTTTTTTGCAGATATAAAAAAAAAACATTTGCAGAAATCTTTAAATGAATTAGAGATATCAGGTTGTTGTTGACTTAAAGATATCTCTAATTCATTTGAAGATAAATGAATTAAAGATATCTGCGATTTATAATTTAATTACTGATATCTATAATCATTTGTGTATATCTTTAATTCCATTACAGATATATTTAAATATGGCGAATTAAATATATCTACTAATAAATTAGAGATATCTTTAATTCAATTGCAGATATCTGATTCGCCGTTGCAGATATCATTAATTTAATTACTGATATCTTTAATGTTGCATAGTGTAGCAGGATTCACCTCTGCACAAAACACAAGTGACATTACAGCAAAGACTTGTGTGTTTTGTGTAGGTAAATCTTACTACACGATGCACCATTGCATACTGTATATCAATCATTTAATTAAAGATAGCTGCAACTGAATAAAATGGGTCTCTTTCATTTGAAGATATCAATAAATGGCGTGTATTTACTGATGTCTGCAAATGAATTAAAGAAACATGTAACTGAATTGCAGACATCTGTAAAATAGATATCTGTAAAATAAGATATCTTTAATTCGTTTGCAGTATAACAAATAATTCAATTACTGATGTCCGTAATTAATTTCAAAATACCAGTATTTCCGGAGTAAAGCAGACATAGCTTATCATAAGTTTACACGTTGACATGAAGGCGTCACCTTCAATAAAAATGTGCGTGCTATTCGATGTGTTTGTCCCCAAACCGTGAATAAGGACATTGAACTGGACAAGCGTAGCGAGACTGAGCACAATCTGGCGCGGTTAGCAAAGACTCATTATTAGTACAATGCTCGACATCTGACTTCCGTAGATAAAGCACCAAACGTCAAAAAAAAAAAAAAAAAGAGAAACAAAAAAAAAAAGAAGGAAATTAGTGACACTTAAAGAGGCACCACGCAAGGACTATATTCAAAGAAAATCCTTTTTGTTGTTTTTTACCGTTTTGGTAATTTCATTGGAAAATAAACGAATAAGCTTTGAAGATGCTTTTGTTGAGTATTGATACAGCAGTGTTATATCTGAAATAAAGTTTAAAAGAAAAGTTTCAGTCCGTAATGTTCTGGTTGAAACAAAAGCTTGGATGGTCTTTTCAGTGTAAGACAACATGGTTCCCGTTCTGCGGGGGGGGGGCGGCCCAAAGAATTCTCGCAGAAACAGTTATGCGTTGACATACTTCACCAAGCACCCTTAGTTGCCTCGGAAAGGCTAAACAAGCCTTGTAATTTGTAGTTAGATCACGGATTAATCAGTAAATCACAAGTAGAATCCCTGGCTCCCTCTTGCGGAAATTGGGAAAACTTGTAGTTCCGTTCTTAACTAGTGTTGCAAATCGGAAAGAAAAACATTTTTTTGGAAAAATTTCCGGAAAATGTTGGAAAATTACCGGAAAAATAGGGAAAATTAGAGACATATTTCAAATTTCTTTTGTATAGCCTAATAAGTTTGTATCAATGCTAGTAAGAAGCCAACACAGAAAATTTGATGTAAGAAGTTTGCTAGTAAGAAGCCAACGCAGCAGAACAGGTACCGATAGGCATCCTGGGGCCCTAGTCTCGAGTTGCGCTTTTCAAATCGTATGCGGTTTTACCAAAAAGCGCGCCAAATCATGGCTCGCCCATTCTATCGCACGTGACTTTTGATAAAACCGCATGCCATTTGAAAACGATTAAGTCGAGACTAAGCCCCCTGGTCCCGGCTGTACATCTCTGGCTTCGTACAGCCCCAGGTTCGTTCCTGGTGATGGGAAGTGTATATGTACGGGCTTTTCTCCAGTTGTTTCCCGTCCGTTGCTCGAGGGTTTCCTCCGGGTACTCCGGTTTCCTCCCTCATGCGGCAAAAAACAATTCTTCTGATGGTGGTATCTTCCACTTAACATCTGCCGTTTTGGAATTTGGGTGGGTGGATGCCTCGTGCATCGTCTCTGTATTATTATTATTATTATTATTATTATTATTATTATTATTATTATTATCATAATAACACTAATATCCGGAAGTAATACAGACGATCTTTCTGTATTTTAAAGTTTCCTCTTCTGCCTAATTTGAACAGGAATTCAAATTTCACTCTCCAATACTGTATTATCTCAAGGAGACCTGTCGTCGTTGACATTATGTCGTTTCCAGAGAAACGTTTCGGAAGAAACTTGAAAATATACAGGTTTGAGCTCAATTTTTCCAAATTTTGGAAATTTTACAGTTGGAAGGAAACTTTTCTAGTTTTACCGGAAAAATTTCCGAAATTTCTGCGGAAATTGTTCCTTCCAGTCACGACACTATTCCTAACAGGTTCCCCCAGTGCAAAACACTCACCTCGTGGTTGCATGTTAACTGAATCAAATGCACTGACAATGAAAAACAGTTTGATGCGTGGGAGAAAAAAGAATGGGGGGTGGGGGTGGGGGGGGGGGGGTCAGAGCACGTGCCTTCATTAAAGTTCCAGAAAAACGAGTGGGATGCGGAACAAACGGAAAAGTCGGATTTTAAGCGCTAAGTTTGGGGGATTTGATGGGTACCGATGGGCCTGTTAATGGCGTAAAACCTCATGTCAATAATGTAATAAATAAGGACTCAAAAGACGAGAGACGCCAGGGCGGAGTTGCCACAGCCCACTGGCGCCATTGGGGCCCCTCGCGCTCTGCGTGACCAACCCTCGTTTGGGCCGTTTTATGCAAATTAATGATTAGCTCGCCACTTTTGGGTAAAATATTGACCAAATACGCGCGACGATATTCTAACTAGGCAAAGATGTGTGGGCGGATACTCCATTTGTTTGCAGATATGTAGTCGTCGTTCTTCGGGGACGTGTAGTGTCCCGTTTCGACAAAATGTTTTTTTCCGAACAGGAATAAAATTCGAATCCCAATTACCAAGTTGAGTTAAACAAGTGACGGTATGATTATCGATATGTTAAAAAAAATACAAGCCGTTTGCAAATACTAGAACGACAAGTGTATCCCACTGAGGCATTTCAATAGGAGACAAACGAAAAGCTTTGTTATTCAACGCAAGCGGTGCAGGAAGGGGTTTACAGTATTTTGGAAATGCATCTAGTTGAACTATAACCTTAGCCTTAAAACCCTTGAGCGTTCTAGACCTTCTTCAAATAAATCAGGAGACTTATTTTCGAAGCCCCCTCCCCCCCCCCCGGCCCCCCGCCCTTACTATGTACAGTAATATTATCCCTGCATCATTGTCACTTTTGGCAACACAACATTGTAGGTACTGAACAATTCCCTCCAAGTCTAGCTGAAACACTTCCAACCAATCCTGGTTAAAAGAGCTACGTTGTTAATGGGTTAAACAAAGGCTTTGAACTCTTTGACATTCTCTTTGTAACCTACAGAGACCTTAACTCAGCTATTTGCTTAAACAGTTCCTTAGGGTTCAAAAGGTTTGAAGGTTTGTAGGTCATCGGTATAGGTTTGTAAAACAAAATTGTTGTAAGAATGGCACATCTTTAAGAGTTTTCTCACACCAAAGTAATGGGACAATGCTTCGGACAACTTTTAGAACCTTTTTTTTTAAAAAAGATTTACTTCAACAGTAGCCTTCCATGCGCCATTTCTGATTAATTTTATTGAGCCAAACAGCCTAATCCATTCCTGATTGAATTCAAAGTAACAATTCTGAAAATCCAGAGGATTGATCATCTGAAAAATCAGAATCGTACTGACGACTTAGAAGGTAGAGTAATAACGTTTGTTTCTTCTTGTTTTGAGTTTTATCCTTATTTTTGCAAACCGTACTCAAATTGTTTTGAATTCCACTGACAAAGCAGGTATTGTCTTTTAAGTTACACCGATTTCGTGTGGTACAACTTTCCCACAACAAAACACTTAATTTCACGTTTTACACTTTTCCTTTGTTTACTCACTAGGCCTTTTATACTTGCACTTGAACCTGCAAATTTATTTTCATTTCATCTTTGTCTAAACTTAATTTTGTTGACTTATCTCACCGAATTTCATTGATATTATTTTCGGCAGTTTCTACATTTAATGCAATCACCGTAACCTTAGTCCACGTAGGATCAGGATCACCCAAAATTCTTTTCAATGCAGCTTTCGCTTTAATACCCACACAAAATTAGTCTCTTAACATTTACATTAAATTTGTCTCAAATTTCCAGTACTCAGGTCATTCAAAGATGATACGTACTGAGACACAGTTTTACCGTGTTCCTGTTATTGCTTCAAAAAAAACATAGCAGCTAACGATTTTGTTGATTTTTTGTCCGAGATTACCCTTCATTAAAACCATTAACTCATTAAACGATTTTGTGCGTGGTTAAATCTGGAGTACATAAACTTCGTTAACAGCGTATAAAACTCAGCACCAATATCTCATAACAATGTTAGGAATGTATTTCTCTACACTAATATCCTTTGCTAAGAATTATATATTTACACAATATCCTCCCCACCAACTATGAGGTATTAGAATTATACTGCTTAAGTTGTAAATATTTGTCAGTATTAAATTGAAATAAAACAGCATAATAAATAAACACATTACCCAAATGTACAAACATTCGTCAGTGACTTATAGATATTCAATTTAGGCTTTTTAATTTAAATGGGCAAGGATTTGTTTAACTTCTGTTAAATTACAGTAAATACTGCAGTAAGCATCACCATTTAATACTGGGCCTACGGCAGTTACCGGCTTTTCGCATAGCAGTTTAAGTATCCTACGCTTAGTTGGGATGAGATGACACACCAAAGCAAATTCATCATTCATTTTGACAGCCAATGAAAATTCTCAAATTAATTAATGGCGGTAGCAATGAAAGAGGGCGAGCGAGTTCATTCTTGGCACGGTAGCAATGAAAAGAGGCGAGCGTCCGACAATGTGAAAGGATGTGCCTATAGCAATCAGTAACAAACGAAATAATGCTTCAATAAGGCTGGCTATAAGAGCCGAGTTGAACAGCTTCAAAATTGGTTGAGTAACAATCACTGCATGCACGATCGTTATTGCGGGCTTCTTGCGCTCAGTATCAAAACGGAGAAACCGACAATTCAGCCACACTGAGAATAAGAGTGGCGTCCACCATTGAAAACACTATTTACTTCCCTAAGAAAACAAATCGACAGGGGTTCCAAAGCAGAGGGATCAGGGAGGGGACGGGGGGGGTATTCAGACCACATAATGAAGGGAATGCGGGGGGGGGGAGGGGGGGGTGGGGGGGGGCCGGTTACCCTTTTTATTTCATGATGCCCAGTTTTGCTCATACATGCGGGAACCAGCTAGTCCGGCGTGTGTTACACTGGGGGGGGGGGTGGTAGAGCGAGTTTCCCCATATGAATGCTGTTTCTATGAATATTTAATGAAGTACAAAATCAGTACCAACCTTATTCGTGAAGCTGTAGCATTACACATTTCTGTAAAATGCACAAAATAATTACACCCTTACCAGTGAATAACTGCAAGGTGCACCGTAAACGAACATCGATCTACGGCTTTGACTGGGATTCTATTTGTCAGAGGGATGCACAACACAACATGCCACGCCCACTAAACAACGAACTGACGCTCTCAAAGATTCAGGATCACTCACGTTGACCTCACTACAGCGACAAATCACGGCGACGCCCTCGCTATAACTCTCCAAGTCTATTCCCTCTCGCACAAGACTCATACTGGAAGCTTCTTGGCCACCGTAATGGCAAACTGGTAGAATTTTAAATTAATATCGCCTGAGTTTATAGCCATCTGTGTATTTGACTTATTGTGGCTCTGACTTTGTAGCCATCCATGTATTTGAATCTATTTGTAACGTATCTCTTGGAAAACACTTGAAAAGCACGGGGGGAGGGGAGGGGGATGTTACGAATATCTTAGAAACTCGTCAATTCGGGCGAGAGTTGAAAAGAGCATGACGAATTACATTGCCAGACGCGTCAAACAATTGATTTATGAAGGACCATTGTTTTGGCAAACCATTATCGCCAAACAGCGTCAGCACAGTCATTGTTGAAGAGGGAGGCAGGCAGTTCGATTATCGGACTAGTGGAGCGCGCTGCACGCTGCAACCAACCATCCATCCATCGACCCAGGCGGCTTATTCTTTCCTGTCTCATAATTCTTAGTGCGATTGATTTCCCTGATAATTTTTGTTCCGAAAATCCTTCTAAGACGCCGTCAAGGACGAATGGATGACGACAGCGGAAGTCAATCGAAGAAAATGGCGTCCTCCGAAGAAGTTGAAGTTGGTGGGCGACAACAAACAAAAAGTGTACGAGATTTTGTAAATCTGTAACTCTTCCAACGGATTTACGGATTTGCTGGATTTAAGGATTTACAAAATATTTAAGTAAGATTTAATCATTTACATGAAGTTTTTCACGGACTTACACGGATTTGCAGAAGATTAAAAGATTTATATAAAGTTTTGCAGATTTACACAGATTTAAGGATTTACGTAAAGGTTTGCATTTTTGCTGGGATTTAAAGATTTACAACAGATTTAAGTAAGATTTAATGATTTACATGAAGTTTTGCAAGATTTACACAGAACTGTTAAAGATTTACATGCAGATTTGTAGATTTACAAGATTTGAATGATTTACGCCAGATTACGTTATTTACAAGATTAACACTAGATTTACAAGATTTATACCAAATTTACAAGATCTCATTTTGCGTTCCAATTTTTTACTATTCCCCCCCCCCCCCCCCCACCCCCGTAGAAACCACACATGTAAAATCTACCGTATCCTGGTATCTGGGATAACCGGAAAATGGCCATCTCAGACAGAATTCGACAAATCATGTCACTTTTTGCTCACTTGCACTCGAAAACACACTTTTCATCAGATAATTTTGCATTCCTAGCAGGCAATTTTACATTTTCAACAGACAATTTATATTCTGGATACTAGATATTTTCCTAGATTTTGCAGGCATGGTAAAAACCCAAAATTCCTGTGTGTATACTAATTTGTGATCATTACTGTCTCAGAATGGTCACGGATTAACTAAACTCACAGCTGTAGGTCTAAAATTGTGGAGTTGAGGCTTGAATCAAGCTTCGGAAGGAACGTAACATTTACGAATCTGACGGTAAGCCGACATACAAGTTTCTCTTCCGTTTCGCTTCTTCAACTCTTGAAGGAGTAGAAAACAAAAACTAAGTCTAATGCGCATCGCTAGCTTTATGAGAGACACTCGGGAGCATCGCATAAATTTCACAGCGGCAAACACGCAATGGTCAGTGTCGTGGCCTCCAGACCAATAGGACACTGGTTCGGTTTTGAGGGCGCTATACAGTCTGACCTATGTACGTATGACACTATTTAAAGAACAAAATGTCGCACATGATCGGCCCTAAATCTTCTACTCCATTATTCTGTGATTAACAAAATGCCAATGATATGGTCAAATTAAAGCTGCTAACCCACCTGCAAACACTACTGTTAAGTCCTTAAAAAAGCGAATAGAAATCGGTGAATTCCACTCGTGTGAATCCCGTAAAAAATAATTTAAACTTTTAACAAAGAATGAATTAGAAAGAAAAAGGTAAACGAAGGAAAAAAAATCTGCATTGAAGACTGGTCTTGCGAGGATACAAGATACACTAATCTTAAAAAGAAAGCAATGACAATTGCCTCGACAGGGACTCGAACCTAGGACGTCCCGCTTCCTAGCTGGGCGCCGGGCGCTCTATACACTTAGAGTGCTCAGCTAGTAAGTAGGAATTCCTGGACCCGAGGACCAGTTGGTCTGTTGTATTTTGGCAATCCTTGTGGGACAAACAAAACAGCAATAAGTTGCTGGCTATTGAAGGCATTCTCAGGAATGGCACGCGCCTGGAAGAGGTGGTGTTGCGTATTGGTCACACCAACCTTACTCATTGCTTCCTTTTGAGGGGTGGGCGATTATCTATCCTGAATGTCATTGGTATAGACGGTCACTTGCAGTCCGTCACTGGCTTGTTGATTGTCACCATCTTGATGATGTTCGTCGCCATTTTCTATCTTTGGCGAGACATAGCGCGTCAATTGGGCGATAAGTCTGTCCTCGTGTCCGGGATTTTTATATTTTTGCAGGAGGTACAGCGGTATGATAAGATCTGGATTTGGTGTTTGTTTAACTTCTCTGCAATGTGTGGCGCAGGGGTATCGCGGATCACTGCATTGAGGTGGACAACACGCAGACTGTTTGCTTTCAACTGTAAATTATTTTAATTTTTTTTTTTTACTTTTGTGTTGTTATATACCATAACAGTGGTATATTTAACGGTTTGTAAACCACTTTTTTCGATAAGCGGCGTTACCTACTTACTTACCCTGGTTCTACTAATAACTCAGGTAAATAATTCATTGAACAACTAACGGCTTCACACGTAAAACGAAACTCAAGAGCTCGCACATCACGTTAAATCTTGAAAACCGTTCGTGGGCAGATTCACTCCTATTTTAGAGTATGCTAGTCCAGTATGGTCCCCACATCTCTCAGGTAACATCGACCGTCTTGAAGAAGTACAACGTCGCTCTACCAAAGCTTTACGGGGCTTGAAAAATAAACCCCATTCTGAAAGAATGAAGATCACTAATTGGATTCACTCGAGCTTCGTAGGTTAAAGGCAGAAGTGGGGGTATGGAATGACCTTCCTAATGAGTTGGTTATAGGTTATGGTGTCATCAACTGAGGCTTTTAAAGCTATGTTGTAGCTTTTAAGTTTAAGAAATATTTATTTTAAACTGACTCCGTAGCAACCTAATATTGACTTGTTATTTATTTGTTTCTGGCTGCCCGTTGTATTGAGTGTTTAGGCTGAGCATTTATTTATTTTTTTTGAGAATTTCCCTAGTGCCTGCTATTTTGCCAAACATTTTGTTTTTAATTAATTGGATGTGGAAATTAGAGACCAGTATTGGTATTTCCTTTTGCTACAGAAATAAAGAAATTATTAGCTGTGTCGTCGTGGTTGAGTGGGGAGAAAGCTCAGCCTGGTTGCTGGAGGTTTACGGATCTGGTCGAATCCTTGGAAACGAGACCTTAGCAAAGTCCCCGCCAGGACTGCCGGCCAGGTAGCGTGAGAGACTCCTTCAGCATGCTCCTTCAGCGGCTATGGGAACTATTCTGGTCAATCTTTTGGCCCCTACGATGATCGGACGTTTCCTGGATCGAATCCCCTTTACCAGATATTTTTTCTTCTCTAAAAGTCTGGTAACGAAATTAGGCCAAAGAAGGAATTAGCCAAATAAGGAATTAAATTGTTTCGGCTGACTTAAAGGCTCAAAGAAATTAATTTAAAACAAAATTATTATTAGTTTTATTATTATTATTTGAATTTCCATTTTTTATTTGTAGTCTGATACTTAATCATGTGTTTTTCGTAATTTGTTTTCATTAAGTTATAGTTTTTTTTTTATATTGCCAACTATGCTGTAGTTGTAATTGTGATTGTGATAAGTTTTTCTTTCTCTTTAACCACACCATGTAATCTTAATTTGTTTATTATTATTATTATTATTATTATTATTATTATTATACAGCTTTTAAGTTTTGCCGACAGTTTTGCCCTAACCAAAAACGGTAGCCTCTGCCCCCCCCCCCCAACTAGAGAAATCGTCGCTGACTCTTACACAATTTTGACGACCATACTTTTTTATCAGCTGTGATTGATAATCCCTTCCCCCTCCCCCCCCCCTACACCACCACCATTCCTGATACGAACCGAAAGCTCCGGCTATCAACGTTAAACATTTTATCGATATGCTCTGCAAACAGCTTTCATAACAATTAGAGCGACGTTTTCGTTTTGTCGAGAAGGGGGG
>JAHWFP010198224.1:0-11790 GCA_023313725.1 Lithobius niger | reverse complement strand
GCAGTGTTCGTGATATGGAATGCGTTAATCAACTTATGACTGCGGTCGCATCTTCTACAGGAATTGAACGTGTTTTTTCGTCGTTTAATCTTGTGCACTCTAAACTGCGTAACCGTTTAGTAGTTGAAAAGGCAGCAAAACTTGTGTTTCTTGTGTAAATAATCCTTAAATAAGTTCGAATTGTTTTGCTAAATATGCTTGATTTAGTTCCGTTTTTGTAAAGTTTTTTTTAATAAACAAAGTTTGAAAAAAAGTCAATATAAATCAAAAAAATCCGATTTAAATCGAAAAAATCTGATTTTTTTAATATAAATCATGATTTTTTCCAACCCTGGTTTTCAGTGGTTAAAAGTGAAGGGCGAGTGACTGGATGAGTTGTTGACCGAGTCTGTAGGGGACAGCAGACATTCAGCTTGTGATTTTGGCGTGTTGCTGGCATGAGTGTTGGTGACCAGTGTTGTGTTGATGAAAGGTAACGCTTCATTGTGCTGTATTTGTCATGGAGAGATCACGATTTCAGAGATCGCTGCAGAAGGGCTTGTCACATAGGATAGTGGCCTCGAAACGGAGATTCATGTCGAGTTCCTTGTGATGTTGTCAATTCAGTTGGTGATCATGAAGTGAGCGACAGACTGACTGGAGCTTGGGAACTGTTTCAGGATGGTGGGCAGGCAGAATGAAGATACGAAGTTGCAGATTGGCGATGGGCTAATGTCAAAGCCTTGTTGATGGAATTGTGTCGAAAGGTTGACGAGAGCCGTGATGAGAAACTTCTTCAGGTAGGGAGAAGACTTCGGATGGACGCAAAAGAACTACCGTCTTCGGTGAGTGCTTGGAGGAGCTTCAGTCAGTTGTAAGCTTGAGGCTTCTTTCCAGTCTGAGGTACAGAAACCTAGGTTTCCATTGGCGCCGAAGGCAAAGGAGGTCGTTTGGCAGCATGGTAGAGGCAATGCAGAAGAGCACCGGAGCATGCGGGAGCAGCCAAGGATGATGGAAGTCGAGGTGGCGATGGGGTAGGGCTAGCCAGCACCTCAGGGTCTTCGTTGGACAAGAAGGAATCCTGTGAAGAGATGTCATTCCAAGCGGATGAGCCATGAGGAACCACAATGCGCGAAGGAGCTTCATCCGTCGGAAAGGATGGTCTTGCATTTTATGGGTGAAGAGAGCTTTTTTCACTGTGAAGGATGGTTTTCTGTCAGCAAAGGATCTTTCGGGTGAGGGAAGGTTCATTGGTGGAGAGAGAAACGAAGCCACCGTCAGGAGAGCTCGAAGGCTTCTTTGGGTGAAGGTTGGTGACGAAGAAGGCTGCAAAACAAATGTTGTTTATGTTTCAAGATGAGAAGAACGGATAGACAATTGCATGTGGATGAATGACAGCATCAATCGGGAAGCTGGAGACGAGGAACGGGAGGTAGCAATGGGTGAAGGCGAGTAAGGCTGGTCTTGAAGAGTTGCAACTTAGCTGGTGAGAGACAGTAGATTGAAAGTGATGAAAGTCCGAGATAGTCGTGATGATGGTTGGTGTGGCACAGCAGGTGGTGACGGACTAAGGTTCGTTAAGTCGCCAAAGCGGGAAATCAGGCACAGCTGGCAGCGAAGGCTGAAATCTGGAGGCTGTGATTCAGGCAGGTGTGGCTTGCAGCAGGTCGAGGGGGATGCAGGTTCGCCGGCTTGAGCAGGCAGCAAAGAATGAAGGCACAAGGCAGTGATTCTTGCTGGCAAGGGGTTGCAAACTAGAAGGGCACAGGTCCGAAGAGCCACGACAATGGTCAGTGAGGGACATGGTGTAGCAGGTGGTGAAAGATACAAGTCCGAGTTTACTGCGATGTGCATTAGACAAGGGCAGCAGCCAGGGAAGGACAAAGGTCCAAAGCAGCTGCGATGATAGTCGGCGAGGGACAGCAAGCAACGAAGGACGAAGTTCAAAGGAGCTGCGATGATAGTCGGTGATGGACGGCAAGGGACAGCAGGCTTCAATAGACAAAGGATGTCAGCAGCCATGAAGTCTGGTGACAAGCGGCCGAGTGGCACTGGTGATGTGCGGTGTGTCCAGGAACTGCAACGAACACGGTAAGGTTCAACAATCTGTGATGGGCTTGGGTTGGCAGAGCTGCAAATAACTGTTAGTGAGGGACAAATGTCATGGAGGGCTGCAGTACAGATTAGTGAGGGACGGCCAACTGTGTCGGCCAAAGTTGAAAGTTGTCCTTCGGGGAGAAGGGTCCTCGAACGAAGGCTTCTTGTAATTTAAGGTTGTGCTTCGGGGTGAAAGGTCTTCAAACGAAGGCATCAAATAGAAGAAGGTCGTCCTTCGGGTTGACGGGTCTTCAAACGAAGGTCTTCTGACGGAGAAGGGTGTCTTCAGGGTGAAGGATGTTGGAGAGAAAGAGAGAGAGGAGCGACCGTCTTGAACGGGAGCTTGAGGAAAAGAGATGGCGGCTGCCCTGTGGCGAAAGCTTTCGTAGGAGGCTACATGCATGCGCAGTTGGGTTGCGTATCTGGCCGGATTGTGATAGAGAGAAAACCACAAGGGAGAAAGGAGCACAGCAGGAACTGAATGCAGAAATTTACAGGTAGTACATATTTTCGTGCCGGTAATTAGAAATAAACAGTTTAAGCAATTGCAGTGTAGTCGACTTCCCTAGATGCTAATTTTTTTCGCAGAGGCAACAAATTACATCTCGAGAAAACAAGTACACAAAAATTTTTTTATTTGAAAATGAGGGCACATGGTCGCATTAATTTCTTTGAAATGTAAAGAAAATACGTTAAAATTAGTGAGAAGCATGAACTATCCAAATTTCTACTCAACTAGCCTACACTGTTTTTTTTTTTTTTAATCCGAGACACCCCCTTTCCCCCGAGCTACAAGTACGAACAGGCAGGCCGGGTGTTGACTCGATTTTCTGTAAGATCTGTGGTAGGAGCTTGAATGGCGGGACTAAGAAGCCGAACAGATTCATCCATGTCGCTGAGATGATCTACTGCCCACGCTTGGTCGTCCGGGACTGGGCTGATGAAATGGGGAAGTCTGACATTGTGGTTCGTGGCATGTAGCTCTGCCATCAGCATTCCCCAGGTTGTGAAAAATGATTTGCAAATGAATATGTTGATCTGTCCACTCTCCCATACTTGGCTTGCGACGTCTGGAGAGAGAATGTGCGATTCCGGTTCCCTGGATTGTGGAGGGAAAGAATCGTTGTTCCTAGCCTGACGCAAGTCTTGAAAATGCCCAAAGTGACTTCATGTAGATTTCTGGGTTTTGTTACTCCTCCTTTCTGGAGATAAGCGACAGACGTCGTGTTGTCTGTTTGGACGTGTATGACCTTCATTGAGATTCTGTCTTGGAAGTGATTGAGGGCTTTTACGACCGTTTCGAGTTCTAGGACTTTGATGGGGTAAGTCTTCCGATTTCCATAGACCTGATGCCTTTTGGTCTCCAATGTGAGCTCCCCAGCCATCCATTGAAGCATTTGCCAAGAGCATTACGTTTGACTGGGTTAGTGCAGTGGGACTGCCTGAGACAGGACTCTTTAACGTCTATCCACCACAGAAAAGTTTCTGTTGGGACGTTTTCGTCAATGGGGTGTGATGTTTCTCCTGTATATTGGCACGATCCACAGGTGTTGCCAATGAGATAGTGATGTAGGAGTAATCTATCTTCCGTATGGTACCAGGTTTGCCATCGAATCTCGTTTTCCAATCAGGCTGTTCAGTTTTGTTAATTTGTATGACTTTTGGCTTAGGAATGTTCTGGACGGAAGTAGGACTTCGATCCGTTCTAGTGAGAGCATTACTGTTGCTGCCGAAAGATCGAATAAAGCTCCTAGGATGAGAAAAGAATGGGCTGGAGATAATCTTCATTTCTTGAAAGTTGTCCCGAAGCCTAAGAGGTGAAAAAGATCTAAGTTGTTGCGTAGTTTACTTTTAGTAGGTTTTGGTCTTGCTGCCGTAGAAGCCAGTCGTCCAGGTTTTAGAATCAAGGTGAGAACTCTTGGGGCTGCATTGAGGCTGATTGGTAGATTCCGTAATTCATGTATTTTGGCTTTGAAGATCAATTGGAAGAGATGGCGTACAGAATTGTGGAGAGGAACGTGTAGGTACGTTCCAGATCTTCGAGATCCAGCCGTTCGGATTGAGCGATAGACGGATTGAGTCCACGGTTTCCATTTTGAAACTAGTTTTTCCTTCTTTCGATTTACCGGTTTAAAGTTGAAGATCACTTTTACTCCTCCGGAATATTTTTGGTCTTAGAAAGATTGAACTGTAGAAGCCCGGGCAGAAAGGGTCTCCGCATTCTGTGACTGCACCTTTCTTACGAGGTCTTGTATTTCGTTTGACAGGTTCACTGACAGGGGAACAGCCAAGGACATGGAGAGATCAGTGGCGGTTTGCTTGAAAATGATGGCTTGAAGCCGAGACTGATGGTCGATAAAATCCAGGGGAAATATGTGATTGTTTTCCAAAAGGGAACTCGCCCGCTGGTTTCCCAGTCGTTGTCTTGGCTTAGATTTCTCATTGAAGCCTCGGGAAGAGTAACGTTTTCTTTGCTTGGGGTGTAGTTGCGATTTTTGCTGCCGCCTCTTCCTCGAAAGGACTGCTGGTTGTATTATCGGTGTGAGTTCTGCCCATCTTGTGGTGGTTGATTTTTTGATTGTGGCCAGTCATTTTTGTGGTTTTGCTTTGAGTAGTACTTGGTGGGCTGCTTCTTTGGGTTTCCTCGACACATCAAGCTGAGGACCGAGTTTGGAAACCAATCCCCTAAATAAGGTAAGATCCGACCCATCCACAAAAAGAATTCCTCTTTGTGAATGAGTTGGTTGCTAAGTTTGTGTTTCGTTGAGATTCGGAGCTAATTCAGGGTTGCCAGAGGTCCTTATACATAAAAATATCGAATTATCGACCTTTCCAGAGTAAAAATATTGACCGAATATCTACTGAATAAGACCTCGTCAGACATATCCGAACTGAAAAAATGAAAAACCCCAAATGCAAGAACAGTCACCAAGAGTACGTAATAACGTTTGGGCTAAGGTTATCAAAAAACAAAACAATTGTTTGTACGGCGATTCCTCCCCCCGTCCAAATAAGGTTACCCACGATTGTACTTCCGGTAGCGATATAGCGAAAAGGCAGGGCTCCATTCATGCTGTAGAGCAACCCAAAGAGTTAGTTTTTCGAAGTTAAACCGGAAGTTCACGTTTTATAACTGCTTTCACGTAGAGACCGTGATAAACCGCCAATATTAAAAAAAAAATACGGCAATGTGGCTTTTTGCAATATATTTATTTCAACACTTAATTTTATCGACTTTTATCGACATAACAGAACTTTATCGACTTTTAACGACTTGGAAAAAAATAACTACCAATTCGATAATTATCGACCAACTGGTAAGCCTAGAGCTAATTGGTAGTGCCAGGTCCTGTAGTAAGAGTGTGGAACTGAAGAGGGGTTTCGTTAACCAGTTCATCGAATGGAAAGAAGCAAAGCTGGTTTTCGTGAAGACTTTGTTAACCCTTTAAGGACTGCATTTGTGATAAGGGCTTGTAACGGATTAGTAGGAAAAACACTTCCCATCCATTCGCAAACCTGTCTAATTTTTTTCCTTAATGATATAGGCTTCATATCCCATTTTTTAGTTTTACTGTAATTGGCTAGAAGTTTGCGCTGACCTGTACAAGTGCTGTAAACAGTGATCATACAGCAGGCTCATCCATTCTTAAAGGGATAATTGAAAACACTAAACATTTTGCTTCCACAGAGTTTGTTTCGGTGACAAGTACATTAGCTGCGGTATGAAGGACGTCCACTTGGGAACCGGCTCTAAGGCCTAGACGCAGGATTTAGTCGTTATCTTTGAGAATGAACGGCTGTACTTCAACTTTCTTGGAAATTTGCATGTTTGAACCGACATCTAGTTTTACTTCAGCTATCAGGAACTCAGATTAAGTGCAAGTTTGAAAGTATTTTGGGTTTGCGGCACCATCACCATAAGGCTTGAAACACCAAATTTCTTTCCCCGGCAGAGAGGAGGGGGTTACTTTTAAAATTCCAAAGGTTCTTCTCTTCCTCTCAGAACCTCACTGTTGCATAGAAGATCAGTCAAAAAGATCATTGATTGTCCCAGTACCGAATGTTTCTTTGGGATCCAATCTCTCAGCCCAAAGCCAATGGTTAGACCTCTATTGTGTGAAGGATCATCGGCAGAAGAAGGCTTGAATGAGAAACTGTCGGGGATTACATCTTCAACAGTCTTGAGAAGCTCCTAAAGAAGAAAGCCAGGTGGGCATGCCTTGATGCAGCATCGGAGTCATAATGGATTGTATCTCCAGTCTCCACCGAAATTGTCAGAAGAATTCCTCTGTGCTTTTTAAGAAAGTTGTCTTTATGTTCATCGTTGGAGCAAGTATGTTTTCATGCTTGATCGACTATCTCATCCGTTTCCATGTCTCTCGGCTTTCAGATCCAATTTGTTGCTCGTAACAGCTTCATTTCTTTTGGCATATATGGGTCTTTTGAAGGTAAGGCTTCAAAGTCTTTTGCATCTAATTGCTTTCGCTAGACCTTCAGTGCAGCTTGCCGAGCGAGCAGGGCTTGAAAAATGATTCGATTGTGAGATGAAGCTGTTAATGTTCATTGAACGGCAGCAGCGGAAGTTTTCCCTCGGTTCGCTGCCAGAGCTACGGGAAAAATAAGTACTTTCGGGGTGGAAAGGGAGATATCGGTCAAAGAATGGTTTAGCCATTTACGAAGATAGATGAAGCTTCCTTTAGGAATAGAGGCAACGAACCAGTAGTCTGTTGAATTAGATGGTTTGACGTGATAGGACGAGCTTCCGATTATCATGAGCACTCTCAAAAAGCTAGTTAGTTTCGGCTTTAGACAATGGGCCACATGAAGTTAAGGTGCGAGGAGAAGTGATCGAGGCCGAGGGATCGGTTTGGGAGCAGGAACTGAACGTGAGGTCTAAAGGTTCATCATTCCTCGGGAGATGACTGATAACAGAAGCCGGAACCTTGTTTGGTTTTGAAGATTTGATCTTATTTACCCAGTTGGGTTTTAGTATCCACTTCAACGTTCAACATTTAGCTTTGGCCGGGGGAACAGGGACGCTTTGTTTGACAATCGATGAGACAGATTGTTGAGCCAAGGATGTGAAGTAGTCATGGATAGGTTCTAAATACTCATTGACGGAAAGAAGTTGATCTTGCATCATGTTGGGTTGTGTGAAAAGTAAGTCACGAATACCAATGACGGTTTCTTCTCTTGAAGAGGATGGAATGTCAATGGATGACGTAGCCACGAGGGGCTGCAGGAGTGCAGGAGACTGTTCAGTCGAGGCCAGATAACAGATTGCCGGACAAGAATGGCGAGCCGGCCATGCCGAGAGAAACATGACTAACAACGGGAGGTAAATCTGTAGACGGTATGACGCATTCTTCCTTTGACGCCTGAGAAGCCGAACGTCTGGCCGATTCTCGGCGAGAAGGAAGAGGGCAGGACAACGAATGTGTTGTGAGACGCGGCGCGTATGTCGCGTTTCTTGGCTTCAAGGAAGCTCACTGTTCACGTCTTGCGGCAACAATGTTGAAGCGCCCGATCAAGTCACGCGCTTCACACATTCTCTGACAGTCAGCAGCATGGCCGACGGACGTCGATGAGAAGAGCTCCCGAAAGATTCAAGAAAAATCCCTCGTAGGCCTATGGCTCGTATGCAGTCATGAATAAGCTGATCTCCAGTCGATCTGTGGAACGCTTTTTCGGAAGAGGACTGCTGCGTATGGACCAGGTAAGCCATTGATCTTTCCCGCTCTTTATTCCCGATCGCTAGTTGCGTACGTTATATCTTCGTTCACTGAAAAAATATTCTGATAACTCTGCTCCTTCTCTAATGAAGGCCATCGATCACTTCAGAAGGTTATGGGTCCCTCCCACGTTGTAATTAACGTAGTTGAAACGTAACGTAAGCAATTTCTACGAGGGGAATAGAGCTCGTAGGGGAAACGATTAAAAATGGCTTGGAATTTTGAATTCGTATTCGGAGCGCCAATGTTTGTTTACGTGAGCCGCCATCTTGGTTTTTAACGCTATTCGTGAAGTTGAGCGTCAACGGCCAGTTTCGGTTTTCAAGACGACTGAAATGCAGATAAAGTGTTGTTGAAGATTGTTCACTATTAATTTTGAAGAGAAATAATACGTTATTATTTTGCCAAAAGGAAATAATAAGTGAAATCAACGTTTTTATTCTGACGGACGCCAAGCGTTGGGGAAAACCCGAAAACGGAAGCAAGAAAAATGGCGGGACACGCAGAAGTAAACAACACCCATGCTTTCGGAATAGAGAAGTTCAATGGGCAAAACTACTTCGATTGGTCCTTCTCAATGGAGCTGTTACTTAAGGAAAAAGCTTTATGGAAGTATGCTAGTGGTACAGCTACCAAACCTGCAGCTGGGGATGCAAATTTGCCGAAGTATGAAGAAGAAAATACGAAGTGTTTGCGAGTGCTCTTCATCACGTTGCAGCAGTCAATACAGCGGAACTACAGAGACGTAGTGGAACCGAAAAAGCTGTGGGATGACTTAAAAGCAAAGTATGCCGCTGTCACACGGATGAGGAAGATTACGGCATTTAAGGACCTAATTAGTTGTAAGATGATGACTAATGAGAGACTGTCTGACTATCTGACTAGAATGAGAGATTTAGTTAGGGTGGCCAAGATAACACAGTGTCCTACAATATCCGACGAGTTTGTCACGTTATTGATGTTGTGTGGTTTGCCAGCCGAATAAAATGACGTTCTTAGAGCAACAGATTCTCTTGTGCAGCAAACTTCAATCCAGACTACATAGAAAACTTCTTGTTAGAAGACGAGCGCAGATCTTCAAGGTGGGATCGGCCGAGTGTAGTGGATGACGAGGAGACGTGCACATTAGTTGTGAAGCAAAAGAAGACTAAGAAGAATAATATTCAGAGAGCGGCAAAGGACAAGTCAAGTGTCAAGTGTTACGCCTGTAACAGAAGAGGCCATTACGCTCGAGATTGTTTGCAGCGGCGAAACAGGAGCAAGTCAAGCGACAGTGAGTCATCGCAGGACAACAAGAATAAGAGGTCAGGCCAACGCAACTCAAACCCGTGGTTCAGGATTTCGAAGGTTGCAATGCAGTCATCGAAGAGAAATGCCAAGGACCGGAACGAGTGGATTATTGACTCGGGAGCTTCGGTGGTGATGACAAACGACAGGAATGACTTCACAAAGTATAAAGTCATGAAAAATAGGTATGCATTGACAGCCGACGATACTCCAGTCCCAGTCACGGGGGTAGGGACTATAGTGCTAGTGGTGAAATGCAGGTGTATTGAATTTGTACAAGCTTACCATGTACCGACATCAAAGACTAACGTTGTATCCGTTGGAATTCTACAAAAGGCGAAGTGTAGAGTGACGTTCCCGGATGACAGATGTACGGTGGAAGACCCTAATGGGAGACTCATGCTGGACATTAACAGACGATGGGATAATCAGTATCCTCTGGATGTCGAGACGCCATTAAAGGGACCATCACAGAAACATCAAGTAAAGAAATTAAACATGCAAGAAGGGAAAAGAAATCTTGGACGAAGAGAAATCAATTCGAGTGAGGAATCGATTGTGGGGGAAGAAAGAAGTTCGGAAAGAAACGATTTCCACCGGTGGCATGAAAGGCTAGGTCATATGCCTTATGAACTAATAAAACGTATGCAGAGACAGGAATTAGTTCGTGGCCTAGAAGATGCCAACATTCATCGTCCAAGTCAGAAATGCGATGCATGCCAGGTCGGACGTTTTCCAAGACTACCATTCAAGGCTAGAAAAGTCAAGAGAGCGAGCTCTAGACTAGGGCTAATCCACACTGACGTTTGCAGACCAATGCCTGTGCCTACGTTGAATGGGGAGAGATACTATCTGATAAGGCTGTACCGAACGAGAATTTTTCAGCCGAACCGAACAAACCTTAAATAAGCCGAACACCGAACACTTCCGAACCGAACAAAAATGTACCAAACCAATCTGTTTTAAACTAAAATGTAGAAGAACTCAGTTCACAAAGATTCATCAAAGCACACGTTTCTTAACAAATGTAGGTATGTTCACATGGACTTGTCAGTCCATAGATGTTGAAACTCGTGTTTAAACTTGGAAAAATCTCCACTAATTCTACATTTTCCCTTTTAACTTCTGAACCGTTAGAGCTAGGAACTTGTGGTTTGAACTAACGGAAAGCTGGCGAAAAAACCTTCAAAATGGTGTATTCAAACATCAAAATCCGTCGATTAGAAGGGAAAATATGTTCGGTTTGGTATTTTGCGTTTGAAAGACCGAACACCGAACCGAACCGAACCACCCTCTGTTCGGCCACGTTCGGTTCGGTTTGTTCGGTTCGGTACAGCCTTACTATCTGAGCTTCATCGATGACCACACGAGGCGAGCGTGGGTAATCCTGTTGAAAAAAAAGAGTGATGCATTTGAAAAGTTCAAGGCTTGGAAAACTGAAGTGGAAGCCGAGACTGGGCAAAGGATAAAAGCCGTCCGATCGGACAATGGAGGAGAATTTTGTGGACGATTCTTCGAAGCCTATTTAGAAGAGAATGGCATTAAGCATCTTAAGACGCACCCCTATTCTCCACGAGAAAATGGAGTCGTAGAACGACTGAATCGCACATTGATGGAGAAAGTCCGTACAACGTTAGTGGGGGGCGGTATCCCAAAGTTCCTGTGGGGAGAAGTTGTACGGACGGTATGCTACTTGCGTAATGCAGGAGTGGGAAGACTAGCAGTCGAATCCTCCATACACAGCTGGCAAGGCCACATAAACGACGTATCAAGGTTTAGGAAACTTGGATGCAAAGCCTACGCAAAAATTGTTGAGCCCACACAGAACAAGTTGGACGCTAGGTCCAGGATTGGATATCTGGTGGGATATGATGTAGGAAGAAGTGGCTACAGACTGTGGGTACCCGAGCTACGCAAGGTAGTAGAGAGTCGGGACGTAAGGTTCGAAGAAAATGTTTGCTACCAGACAAACACTGAAAGGGACTTGAGAGACATGAAGTACGTGACGCAAGGTCGGTACTGACCTCGATATGACTGAGGAAACAAAAGTCACGCAAACTGCTCAAGCAATTGTGAATGTGCCACCACCACAACAAGCACCAGTTCAAGTGCCAGTGATGCCCAGCCCACAGGGCGCACCAACTGATCGAGTGGCAGTGGGGGAACCTGCGGTTTATGACCAGTTCCAGGAGACTGTGGAGAGGGCAATACAAACTGCACGCAGGAGTTCGAAGAAGGAGTCACTCCGCAGAGGAGGTCGACTCTACGCTCGTCAAAGCAAGTTGTAGGGCAGTACAACCGATTAAAAATCGAGTGGTTCGAACGAGACGGAGTGATGCTTCAGAGGGTGAACCATGACAACTATATGGACAGATGGTTGGTGGCATCACCAGACGAACGCAACGAGATGGTCAACCAGATGGACGCTTTTGACGAAGAAGTCAAGAAAATCCAAGAAAAGACCAAGTCTAACAGGTCGAGAAGAAAAGAAAGCTCTCGACAAGGAGCGTCTGACTCAAAGGAGAGTCAGGCAACCCACTAAGGAGGAAGAAGGTCCTCACTCCGTTCATGAAGCCAGAACGCGAGTGGGGGATATGTTGTGAGACGCGGCGCGTATGTCGCGTTTCTTGGCTTCAAGGAAGCTCACTGTTGACGTCTTGCGGCAACAATGTTGAAGCGCCCGATCAAGTCACGC
>JAHWFP010198223.1:0-20663 GCA_023313725.1 Lithobius niger | reverse complement strand
AAGAGTTACTGGATTCACACTTAAACCAAGAAGCTTTAGGTTCTATTCTGGTCATTTCTGAGTAATAACCTGATTAATACGATGATTGGAGCTTTCCCGGTTCGAATTATCATGTCTGCCAAATCTTTTATTGTACTTCTGTTTTAACTTCTAAGCTTCTGCAATGATTTTATTGAACTGGTTCAACTATAAGAGCTTTATTTTAGCTGGTATTACTTACGGCTAAATAAAATTGATTAAAAAATCACTCTAATATGGAAAAAGATTTCCATAGTAAGTTTCATCAATACGGATAAGAAGTTTAGTGAGAAAGCGTCGACTGATAGATAATGCAGTTTTTAATTCTTGGCATGTGTCGTGCAGTTTTAGCCACTTTTATTTAGTGCCATACATTTTTTCGTATGCTAGATCACTGAACTGTGCTGCCTGGAGTAGTGATATAAAGGAGGGCATATACTGTATAGCAGTGACCCCACGCAGACAGTTGTCAAACAATTGGTGTGATTACGTTCATGGAGAATCTATACCGATAAACCCTATTTCACCTAATTAGCTTTTAAGACGGCTGTTAATTAGCTTTAAAGCATGTATTTCAAATATTTATATCTAAAGAACAGTTTCTTCAAGCAAGATAATTTTTTTTTTTGCAATTACCCTGTTTGGTGGCCAAGTTTAATATCCCAAAATAACAAAATAACATTCTACCCGAAGTGTGTAAACCAGCTAAAAACGTGTTGAACTGATGGACCAATCATTTATGTTGTGTTTGGTCCCATAAATGGCAACTATAGAAGCAGCAGCGTCGAAACGACTTTCAAGCGAAGATGGAGTTTTGCTGCTTAAAATTTAGGTCGATTGGGTTAAAAGCTGTAGTTTTTGCAT
The DNA here is from genome assembly GCA_023313725.1 of Lithobius niger. Classification (NCBI taxonomy): domain Eukaryota; kingdom Metazoa; phylum Arthropoda; class Chilopoda; order Lithobiomorpha; family Lithobiidae; genus Lithobius; species Lithobius niger. The sequence continues at coordinate 19,781 of JAHWFP010198223.1, read as the reverse complement.
CTCTGCTCCAGTACATTTCTCGTTCATTGCTGTTTGAATAAGATTCGGGCTATGTTGAATACCTGACGTAGTATCAAAAGAGAGATCACAGCTTCTGTCCCATTCGGCCTTGTTTAAAGGGATGGATTACAAAGGGAGCATTAGGAACAATGTCAATACTCCTAGGAATCATTCCATTCAGAGTATGGGGCAAAGTGGGCTGATGGATAGCTCGAATGTCTCTTGATCGAGCCTGATCTCAACCACTCCTGGTATTTCCGGGAAGGTAAGGGGCCTTTGATGCCCCGTGCAATGTCGACTGTAACTTGTAAATTATCCTGTGAATATCCGACTTGAATTAGCAAGCATAATTGTCCTTCAGCTGAGAGTTTGTCAAATGTTAAGGTTCGTTTGAGAATAAATGCACTTACATTCATTGCAGGTTACAGAAAACTAGCGTATAACTCAGTACACATAAATGTAACTTCTACTTTTTTTGCTCAACAAACACCAAGGATTTGTAAAAAAACCACTCTCTCTACTAAAAATTTAGAATGAAATTAGTAGTTGCGTCGATGTAGGATGCACCCACGCCAAATCGAATTAATGTTGAGGTGGCGTATTCCTTGTTTTCAAGTTTTCAAGTTCTCCTGATAGCACCTGCATAAAAAGTTTTTTCTTCGTATTTTACAGTTGAATTACATTACTACGTCATTCGTATCGGGAATTCAGAATCTACTCCTCCCCCTATGGACAATGCCATTTGCAAGGCGGGTGATAAGCTGATTTCGTCAAGCGGAAAAGCAGAAATCCAATGCAATCCAGTTCTAACTGGAAAGTATGTATCCATTGAAATCCAGAAACCCTGCACAAAAAAGGAATGTTTCTTCTTCAAGAGTACTGCACTGTATCTCTGCGAAGTTGAAGTTTGGAGAATACTGGAATAAAATAATTTACTCCATTCCAACGGTATAGTTTTGTGTTGTTAACTTGTTATTGATTTCTGCTTGCGTTGTTTATAACATCAGTAAAAACTCACGAGTTGTCATTTTTTTTAAACCATGCATGTAAACATTGTTTTCGTATGTGTACTCAATTTCACACGCAGCTGGATTACTGAAATTTGAAATTATATTGTTGTTGCCACCTTGTAATCGCTTTGCATTATGTAATAATAAAATTAAAATATTGAAAATTAAGCCAATTTTTTCCTTTAGGTTAAGCACACACAACAATTTAAAGATTCCTTGTATAGAACTCTTTGTGTCTTTCCAGAAACTTTATTAATTTGCGTGGAAACATCATACATTTTTGACGTAATCTAAACAATCTGAATTTTGTTTTAATTAATGAAGCACCCTTTCAAACGACTCTCGTTGCAAATCTTGTATACTTGCAAGTTTGCTGGGGCCTATGGCCATTAAGTCTCTATACGTGTTTAATTATATGTAGTTGGGCATATTATGCCTTGTTACTTCATTTCCGTTTCCTGTAATCTATAACCTTCTAGGACTTTCCATTTCCCATAATACCCTTGTTATTTCGCGGTTGTCAGAATTTAAGCAATGCAGCCAGCATGAAAAATCAGTTAGCCTTCGGGCCAGCCACCCTGCTGGCCGTCTTTGACCCCTGCTTGGTCTGCTGGTTAGGGGGGTGTTTGGCTAGTTCGGCCTTTAGTAGGCACATTTTGGTTAGCCATTTAAGTCTAATATGGTTCCCCAACCTAAAGTAAGCTTCTTTGTCTTATACCTAAGCTAAGCCTAAAGTTCCTAAACGTTAATCTACGTTCAGTCTAATTTCTTACTCTCCCACTTAGTTATTTTTGTCATGGCGCCAAAACCCGGGAGTTTCCTTTGGTTAGGGGCTGGGGTCCCTTTGGGTTTTTAGTTTCCGGAAAGAGTTAGGGTTCCCCTTAAGGTTTTATTGCTTTGGAATTTTATTAGGAGCAAGTTAGGGTTCTTTTTTGGGAGGTTTTTAGGCCCTTTTAAAGTTTTTTCTAGGGCTTAAGGTGAAACGTGGGTAAGCTGAGCAATGGCTAAGCTCGGGGCTTAAGTTCTATTGTTTTGTTTGACCTATGCCACTAGTTAAGCCTAACGTGCTTCGATTGCTCTCAGATTTGGTGAGGGTACATAGTTTGGCATGGGGAATTAGTTTTTCAGGTTTCTGGCACTAAGCGTTTTTTAAGTTTTTTATTTTTTATTTTTGGGTTTTCGGACTTAGGAGGTAAAATAAAAACGTTTTACTTCGAACGATTTTTTATATATGGCTTAGTTTGACTTGTAAAATTAATTTTCGAATTTGGATGTAGTTTAGTGAAGGGGTAGATTTTTACTTTGGCATTTGTGTTGCCCTATGGCAATTTTCAATTTTCATGGGTTTTCTAAGGAACAATACCTTGCTTATAAATAGCATGCAATTTCTATCAAGTTGGTGTGCTCATAAGGAGCCATATTCTCTTCTACGGTTTTTTTTCCCAAAGGGGTTTCTCCCCCACAATAAACTTAATTTTCGGCCTTTTCAGAACTAACTTAATTTTAGATTAAGGAAGGTATGTCGAGTTTACATAAGTCATTTAGTAGTTCCGGTTTCGGTTTTTCTAAAACTGTGTCTTTTTCAATGTTTAGTTCAGTTCTTGGGAAACGATAGTTTCCATGTTGCCTATTTTTAGTAGCAGGTGCAGTTTTTAAATACTTAAAAAGATTTTCAGATTTGAAAATGTTACAACTTGGGATTTTTAGTTGTTGGAAAACTTCTTTTGATGTGTGTTTGGCAGAAGGTAGTAATTTTAGTTGCAAGTCTGTATATATTTGAAAGCATTATTAAATCTCAGCTGTAGTCATCAGGTTTAGTTTTCCTAGTCGTGTTCAGACCTAGTCATCTTCGGACCTAGTTGTCTTTGGACCTAGTCGTCTTCGGACATTAGTCATCTTCGGACATAGTTGTCTTCAGACGTTAGTTGTCTTCATAGTAGTCTTCGTACATTGGTCGTCTTCGGACATTAATTGTCTTCAGACATAGTCGACATCGGACATAGTCCTCTTTGGACATTAGTCGTCTTCGGACTTAGTCGTTTTCAGATATTGGTGGTCGATATTCGTTGTCATTTGGAAAGGGTGTTGATGGTAAAATAGTCTTCGGACGTATTATTTTCTCATGTTCATTTGGATATTTAAACAGCTATCATAGTGATGTCTATGTCATGTGCTTTTGTATGTATGTTTTTTTTTCAACTTGCAGCTAAAATATTCTGACACGGTTAGAGGGTTATAAAAATATATATGGTCTTCAAGTTTAGAAACTATATTTGTAAGGTATTTGTACATTTTCAGCTTCTTGTGGGTTGTGGAGAATGTCGCAAATCTTGTTTACTTGCAAGTTTGCTGGGGCCTATAGCCATTAAGTCTTTATATGTGTTTAATTACATATAGTGAGCATATCTAATATAATATAATAAGTTTCCCACAGGAGTCATGGGAGGACAACGGAAAGGTGTTGAGCCACTTATACCGCGCCTAAGATAAAAATAGATTCTGCAAATAAGCAAATAAACGTGGCTGAGGATGCGGAAGGGATGTCGATCATGCTTCCCAACCTAAATATAACTTTCATCCTTGGCTATCTGCCAGATAGCTACAATGACGCCGACATTGATACCCTCTGTAACTATATTAATTCTGCATGGAATCACGCACACTCCTGCATTTTACTAGGGGATTTCAACCTTTGTACCGTGGACTGGGAAAGGGAATGGGCACGTGATCGTCACCATAGAAACTTTCTTGAGCAGATTGCACCCCTTGGTCTTCAACAGCTGGTAAAAAAAACCGACATGGGGAGAAAACATCCTCGACCTTGTATTCTGTGATGACGATGACCCTTGTTTTTGATTTACAGGTGGAGGCGCACTTTGGAAACAGTGACCACTCGGTAATTACTTTTTCACTTAACAGTCAAAATATGACCAAATCAGATCGTAAGTCTGCAACAGGGTTTGATAGGGTGCGACGGTTAGACTTCCATACTCTTAGAGAGTCGCTCAGGGATGTTGACTGGAATAGCCTGGTTTTGAACACTCATTCTTCGATTGAGCATACTTGGTCCAGCTTTTTAGAAATTTAAAAAAATCACATTGAGTTATGCAGTGAATACACCACTCCTAGACCTGCAAACCGGAGTAAAATCCCAATTTATATTAGGAAACTTCGCGGAAAAAAACTAAAGCTTTGGAAAAGATTAAAACTGAACCATTGTGATGAAGATCAGACTAACTATAAAGAAATTAAGACTCTTTACTCGCGTAGTGTAGAGAAATGGCATACTACTTCTGAGAGGGCCGCTATAAAGGATGGAACATTTCGGCTTTAATAAAACTTTATCGGCGTAAAACTCAAACTTCCAGATCCATCCCACCCCTCAAATATGCATCTGTTTTTCTGAGTGAAGATAAAGAGAAAGCAGACCTTTTGAGTAGGGTTTTTGAGAGGAATGGCATTATTGACGATAATCAAAGTTATTCCTTAACTTCTGCTCCACTCTGCAAACCGAATGCTTGTCCAGAGACAGTGTTCTCTATATCAAAGGTTACAAAAGCTTTAGCCAAATTGAAGCCGAATAAATCCTGTGGCCCAGATGGGCTGTCTGCTTTTCTGATGAAAACAATTGCCCCCGTCTTAATTTTCCCCCTTAACAAAATTTTTGAAATTTCTTATAAGTGTGGTGACATTCCCGAGATGTGGCGTACAGCCATTGTCACCCCAGTCTTTAAAAAGGGGACCGCTTCGGATCCAAAAAATTACCGTCCGATCGCTTTGACCTGCGTGGCTTGCAGACTTATGGAATCCATTATCAGAGATGATCTACTCTTGCACTTCGACAGGTCTTCAATTTTTGGACAGGATCAGTTTGGTTTTCTGCCATTGCGATCATCGACACACCAACTTCTGTCTGTACTCGACAGATGGATTAGTGCACTCGATGAGGGGGTGCCAACTGATGTTATATATTTTGATTTTCAGAAGGCTTTTGAATCGGTAATACACCGTAAACTCCTTTTGAAATTGAGTCACTATGGTATTGAGGGAAACCTGCAAAATTGGATTACCGCCTTTCTTTTAAACCGTTCCCAGCAGGTCAAAATTGAGAAAACCCTCTCTTCTAGTGTCCAGGTCCCTTGTGGAGTGCCACAGGGATCTGTCCTGGGCCCGCTGCTTTTTGTCATTTACATAAACGATCTGAAGGTTGAAAATGAATCGGTATACGGTGTAAAATTTGCCGATGACATTAAAGTGGGTACCGAGATTGTCCAAGTATCAGACTCGCTATCTCTGAATTCCGAGATCCAACATATCTCTACTTGGGCCAAAAATTGGCAATTACCTCTTTCTACACCAAAATGTTTTGCATTCCACATCGGGAGGCAGAATACTTGCCATGATTATTTATTGGAGAATGAAGTCCTTGGATCTGCTGAGGAAGTAAAGGATCTTGGCATCTGGTTTTCACGAAATCTAAAGCAGTCATTACATTGTAGGAAAATCACTGCTTTGGCATTTAAAAGATCGGCCATTGTTCATAAATGTTTTACATCCGGGTGTATCCACACGCTCACCTGGGCCTTCAAGGTCTTTGTGAGACCCTTGCTCGAATATGCTACCCCAGTCTGGTCGCCACATCTGCTGGGTGATATTGACCTAGTGGAGTCGGTCCAGAGAAAGTTCACTAAGCGCCTAAATGGCATGCGAGACATTTCTTATGGTGAGCGGCTTTTACAGACCGGCCTTGAGTCCCTCGAACTTAGGCGCCCTAAATTTGACCTCTTACTAACTTATAAAATACTTCGTGGTACGCTGAATGTCGATCTACCTTTTTTTGTGCCTGTTTCAGGCCTCATGTCTACGCGTGGTCACAGATGGAAACTTGCAGTACAGCCGGCAAGAACAGGTCTCAGAAAACATTTTTTCGCTGTACGGGTTGTTAGTGCATGGAATGCACTCTCACCTCTGACGGTTGACCAGCACACGGTACAGGGATTTAAACATTCGTTGGCCAGAGAGAATCTTCAAATTTTCTATGCCTTGTTATTTCATTTCCGTTTTCTGCGATCTAGAACCTTCTAGAACTTTCCATTTCCTATAATACTCTTGTTATTTTGCGGTTGTCATGGGTTACCAAAACGTATATAAGCAACGGAGCCAGCATGCAAAACCAGTTAGCCACCGGGACAGCCACCCAGCTGGTGCTCTTCGACCCCTGCAAGGTCTGCTGGTTAGGGGGATGTTTGACTGCAGTTAGACCTTTAGTCGACACATTTTTGGTTAGGCCCTTTAAGCCTAAATGTTTCCCCAACGTGAAGTAAGCTTTTTTTTCCCCAAAACCTAATGAAAGCTTAAAGTTCCCTAACTTCAAACTTGGTTCAGTCTAATTTCGCGCTGTCTACTTAGTTATTTTCGTCAGCTCTCTTCATATAGGAGAGATAATACATCAAGCTTTAAAAATTACAAGAAATGATCTCAATTAATCACACCTAATCGTTTCCATATCATTTTTAAAACTTTTTAAGTTTTAGTGAAAATAGGGAAATTTAGGACTAAATGGTTTACGTCAGAGCTCACTGAATGTTGGAGAATGCTAGGAAGGTGCAGGTCTCTTAATTCCTGTTAATGATATCCTTGTAAATTTTGTTTTCGATTCCTTTAAACCGACACAGGTAATAAATTGACACCCAAAAAAATAAATAAATAAACCAGAAATAAATAAATTGTCTTTGTATCCGCATCTTACTAAAGAAATAATGAAAAAAAAAAATGTATTCTAACAACCAACACTTAAAACGCCAACACCACAATAAAACGAACACTGATTTGCACTCCACTGTATCGCTAAGCAACATCATCAGACTTAACTTAAGATTTCTCGAGCAATTAAAAATGCTTTTATCTTTCAGTACAGAATGATAATGATGGAAAGTTAGATTTGAATTAGGAAAAATGTTACTGAAATGAGGGAATTTTTATTTAACCATTTATAAATAATTGTTAACCAATCGTAATTTTCTGCATTATTGGGATCGAGCCCTTGCTTAGAAGCACTCACAAGCAGCAGGAAAATTCGTTGTGAACTTGTAATGTGTGTATTATTATGTTATGTGTTACGTAAAATTAATTTTTGCATCAAAGAATATTGTTATGTTGTGTTAAAGCATGGCTTCACTTAATTGCTTCACCATAAGTGCATGAACAAATTCGTCAATAAGAAAAATGACTGGATGAACAATACATTTTTAACACAAATTAATCCAAAAAGCACACTTTGGTCTAAAATTATTAAAACTTCTAAACCGTCCTCTGTAAGACAATGTGTTGTGAGCGAGCCAACACACAAGTTTTGAACTAGCAGTACAAAGTTTGTGTAGCAACAGAACACATTCTTCTGTACAAACCATGTGTATGGCCGCTACACAAACTGCGTACTGCTGGTACACACAACTCGGTGTGTTGGCTGTGCTGGTAGCAGAAATACGTGCTAACACAACACTGTGTCTTTTAAAGAGTCGAATGAACTTCTACAGCCATACCTACAAACTAAATATTTGTGAAACAATATTTGCACAAATGTAAACAACTAATTATACTAAATGCTTTAAAGATTACGATAAAAATGCCAGTATCTGGAAGTTACACCCATAGTTGATTGTTGCAAGTAGTGGTAGAAATCTCTTGCTGCAGCAATGAATGTTGTATTGTTTATGTTTTGCGTAAGCCTAAAGCTGGATTTCGGGAATTTCCCGAATGGAGTGGCTGAGAAAACTGTATCGTGGTGGATTGAGCAAAGCGAGTAGGAATCTCTCCATGATTGCCTTGTGTGATTCTGGAGACCGTCCCTCAGTGCTTAATTTCTAATTAGTAAAGTACCGGAACTGTCACCTGTTTGCAGAGGTAGGAAGGGACGGCCATTTACATCCAATCGAAACCACAGCTAGGGGGTCTGGGGGAGTGGTGCAAGCTTCCCCAGCAGGGTCTGGGGCGGAGCCCTGGAAGCTTTAACGTTTTTACCTATTTCAACACTTGTTCTGGTTTCTAGAAGGTACCTTTTTGAAGATTTTAACGCTCTTATTTTTTATTCATTTTGGGGGAACAAAATAATATACCAACTCGCCCTTCCCCGGATGTGCCGGGGTTAGGGGGGGGGGAAATGACTCCCTCCCCAATAAAAAAAATATACATATTAAAAAGCAGTGCTTTACCAACTGTTTTACCGGATTCAAGTTAGGATTGACACAGAAAAATAATGAAAAATACAGGTCTAATTTAGAATAATAACTTTCAAAGTTTTTTATTGTTGATCTTATTTTATTTTTATTATCATTACAACACTTATAAAACGCCAAAAAGTATTGTTGATAAATATTTGCAACACCTCCAGCTCCAACGCGATGCTGCTGCGTGAGACAAGCAAGAGAAACCTGGAAACTAGGGACTCCTAGCGGATCGCGGCCACAGAAAAACTTCACCCATTCGGTCTAAGCAACATTTAGTTTTGTTACAATGGTTGAGGTTGAATTAAATCAAATTCACTAAATAGCATAGTGATTTTAATTTGGTTTTAGGGTTGATTGCTTTAATTTGAAATTGCAAAAATTTTCGAAAGATGAGACTGTTCAGTACAGGTTAAATGTTGCCCTTAAACGAAACGGAACGCCGTTCCGGCTTTAAAAAAAGAACCGGAACGCCGTTCTGGATCGTTCCGGCCCAAATTAAGTCCTGCCGTCCATACATGAGAGATCATTTTGGTGAGGCTCTGGCAAATGTGGGTTCTTTGAATGAAGTTGTGGCATTGGCTCCTCTTGGGGAGTGGGTATTGAGCCCTAATATTGTGTCGCCAGCTTGGTCATTTGCACAAACCTCAGTCACACGGTTACAGTTGTTACTGAGCCACGCATCACAGAGATGTTAAACAAACCGCAAATCTAGATCTATTCATACATCTGTAGAGCTAATAACGTAGGTGAAATGGTTCTGCTTTCTGTGAGGTCAAGAAAAACTCTTAGAAGTTGCACTACCAAAAATAAATGATTTCATGTGCCGTCTGCTGAACTCTTCCGAGAAAATATTGGCTTGTAGAATGTATTGTCTACTGTATGGTGTTTCTGATGAAAACGTAGCTAGGGTTTTTTGTAAAACATGGAATTGTTCATAGTCTGGAATGGGAGAAATCAGTGGTTCCATTTTGTTACCCTGGTCATTCCAATGTAAGCCATGTCACTCTTAAGCTCCTCCCAAATGTTGGCTTAGCTGGCATACCCGATATAATAAATGTGCTTGGCATCACAACATTGGTGATGTGACGAGTCGGGGTGCCCAGATGTCTTTAGTGTGGGTTAGTAGGCCACACAGTGTAATTTTGAGACAGGTTTGTATGTATTGTGTGCAAGTATTTTCGTATTTCTCAGACGTTTGATGGAAAAGTTTCCTTGGCATCTGCAGTGAGAAATCAGGTTGAAAAACCGAACCTAGAACTACCGTAAAAAGAGTTAGAAGACGATGATCAGGACACAGACAGTAGCAATGCTGTAGTGTCGTTAGCAATGGGTGCCGAATTGTTTGAAATTGACAATAGTATGGCTTTCGAGGATTCTTTGGCTGCATTTTGCTTTGTCTGATCTTAGCTGATGAGTTCCTATATGCTACTACCATCAGTGGTTCCTGCATAGCCAGTCCTATAGGGAGGTTAGTTAACGTCTCAGGATCTGTTCACGTTGTTATCCAAGTTTCCTGACCGCCGTTTATTTAAGTAGGTTAAGAAGTCGAAAATGAGGATAGTTTCTTCCCCTCCGACAGCAAAGCTGCAGGTGGTAGAAACGGTGAATCGAGTTGCTGTACTGCGCTCGTTGGGGTCATTTGGCGAAAGTTATTCCTTCGCAAGTCAGGCTGTAACCTTGTGTTGCCACAGAGTAGTGTGCAATGTGAGAAGAGTGTTGGGTTTAACTAAAATTTCCATACCAAGTTCATCCCTGAAAGCTGCACATCGTCTATTGTTTGAACGTTTTTGTGTGTGTGTGTGTTTTATCTTCAGTGAGCAATTTTGCTGATTATGTTGCTTACAATGATTTTCTTGGGTGAATAGTTTGTTAAGTTGATTTTAAATGTGGGAAATAACCCAAGTGGTTAAAACTCATAAATAAATGCAATTCCATTCAGAAATCCCTTGTTCTAAGGCCAGTTGGCAGCGTGTAATTGCTTCACTGTTGTATTTTCATGAATAAATGTGTCATGCACGAATGCTCACACAATTCGGCAATGTCGACAACAATACCATAAGTGTTAAATTCATATATATCCCAGGAGGATTATTCGTAACTAAATAATTTATTTCCAGTTATTAACATGAAAAAAAGTGTTAATATCTGGAATTTGTACCCATAGTTGATTGTTGCAAGTAGTAGTATAAGTACCGTGGTCTATGGCCAATTGGCAGCATCCAATTACTATCGTATTCACTGTTATAAGTGTAGGTATTAGTAATAGAGAAGCAAATAAAGCATATGTAGTATGGGGGGGAATATTATCTTAACTTATTCCATTGAATGTCGCATCAGAACAGGGCCAAAACACATAAACCGTAACTTAAGCACGAATATCATATTTTCATTTCAGTTTTGTAGATTAGTTCATATGTTTCAGAATCAGATTACTTCAGTTTAAACAGGTTTAGTTAGCTTACATTTAGATTAAAGTTAGCCGATGCCGTCCAATGGGGTTCGTAAGTTACAGTGAAATGCAGTCTTTCGTTGTTTGGATATTCCTTCGAAATTGGACAGCTCAATTATAACCAATCAGAAGACGAATTACTCTTTAACAAATCAGAGAGTGGGACACATTCGGTTAGAAGGAAGACTGCTGTAGCAACGATGCTCGCTGCCTCGTAAGTTTCGTTGGAAAGTGAATGTTGTATTTTTCTGTGGACCACGCTGCATATTTTTTATTAAGTGGCAACCACGCTTTCATCAAGGTTACTTAAAAATATTTTTTTTAAATTTCTTTCCCCCTCCCCCAAACTTTTTTCCTAATGTCATTCACTTTTCTCAGCGGGATTTCCAGAAAGTAGGCGGCGCAAGAAACGGGAAGCCTGGAAAAATTTAACGAACTTAACACGAAGTTAAGGTAAGAGAAAATTGAATGTTGTCGTAGAACATTCTTCGTGGTCTTAAAGGAGGTAGAAAAAATCAAAAGGGGATTTCTGTTTTTTTTTGTGTGTGACGGTGATACAAAAAATCAAGTGGGGTGTGCCACTGACACGTTCTTTTCCTTGTTACTGCCATCGTGGATTAAAAAATGTCACTAAAGGATCCTCACAGTATCTCTCTCCCCCTGTAAGTAATCACCCCTGCAAATGCTTATCAGAGTGATATAACTTCTTTTTTCCAATTTACCTTTATAACCAAGGCCAGATAGATAGAAGTTTCGCATCTTACTCCCAGGCACCAAATGAAAACACTTCAAATTGGTTGAACTGTACTTACAGCGCGAGTGATGCCTCCATCCGTCAAATACCAGCATGTTCGAGAGATGAACAAAAAACAGCTTGCTTAATAGGTTAGGTGTCAGAAATTGCTCAGTCATTAATTCGATAAGGGCACAATTTTGTTCACTGAATTCATTTAGGTAAAAATGGTAAATATGTAGGGAAGACAATGCCTGGTAAATTTGATGGGTCATAAGTTCGATGGGACAAAAATTAGTTGCCATCTCACTTGAAAAATGTCCTAGCTTCGGCCCTGCTTTCCCCGTTTTTGTTGCATCCTACAGAAAAATTTCGTTTCTAACATTTATGCAGATTTGACAAAATGTGACGAAACTGTGTCAAACAGAAAGACAACATGCAAGCAAGCTCCTGCAAAAAGGAAAGTTTTGGGTTGTACAGGTTCACGAGCTCATCCATCACTGATCTGATAGAATGTATCAAGCCTCTGCCGTGCTGGTAGGTCAACATCAGTACAATGGAAATAAGCACCTTAATTGTTTATTTTACGCCCCCAAAAAACTCCAATGTGAAGCCCTTGAATACGCTACGTTACATCCTGGAAAAAATCGTGCATCAGTATGTCCCTTTGTTCATGTAGAATCAAACATATTTAAACTAAAATTGTATGGCTCGGAAGCACAATGTATGTCCCTACTTACGAAAAAAACACAAACAGATGGCTAATTTCAGGATACACTCTGAAGACGATGTGTACTGACAGTACACATCAATGTGTACCTGCTTAGCCTCCAGACGGACTGTATACAGGGAGTACACAAGCTGTGACGAGAATGTGTACTTCCCCTGCATAGACTGTGTAGTGTGTACTGGAAATACAAATGGCGGATGAGCAGGTACACATTGATGTGCACTGTCAGTATACATCGTTTTCAGAGAGTATGATTGTTAATTAACAATTTTCATCGAAGCATGATATAATAAAGAACACAGTGTAATGTAGTTGCCACGTTGATCAAACAGCTAACTGAACTAACACGAGTATTGTTTTGCTAAAACACTCGTTAGTATCTTACTGACAACAGATGCTCAAACGCCGATTGTTTCCTTGCCCACGCAAATCTTACGCTACTATCAGGTGACTATTTTCCGAACCCGATTCGGGCATAAGCGGACATAAAGCTGCCTGTCTGTTGACACAATACAACAAACGTTGCGTATTTTCAGTCTCATTCACTACTGGGTTTTGGTAGCTTAACGTACTCTTAAAATAATCTACACGTTTGAAGTGGTCCGGATTATGTTTCACAATGAATAATCATTCGTTTAAATAAGGATAAAATCACAAGGTAAAGGGTAAACGAATCAAATAGTCTGCATTAAAGACTAGCCTTGTGAGAATGCAAGATGCACTAATAGACTATTTGCTTCGTTAGTCATTTGTTTGTTTGTTCATCTTTGCATCTACTCATCTGATCTAGATCACGATATCTAGATCACGATAGCGCGGTGGCCTTGTTGGCTCTACTTGATGGTGACAGCCAGCCAAATCTAGATTTTCTATATTAATACGGATTAGCTAGAAATCACAAAAATATTAATCTTTACCAAACAGGCTAAATTATAAATCAAAATTTTTTAAATAAAAATAACATTCTCATTAAACATCGTAAAATTTAACTTTAAAAATTACCCCTCATTAACACTAGCCACCTTGCGGCAAATGCAATTATTATTATCAAGAATTTACAGGGTTGGGGAGGAGAATTTGTAACTCTAAAAAGTCACTATTGGAACGTCCTAGATCCATTCCAATTAGTTCCATCAGAGTTTTCAGAGGGCGCCACGTGTTCCATCTGGTAATTTTTGCTCATTTTTTAGCCCAAATCTAAAGTAAACTAAATTACAACTAAGCTAAACTAAATAATAATTAAATACAAGCTAGTTTCGTTTAGGTTAGTTAAATTTTAGGCTGAAAACTGAGTAGAAATTCCCACACTGAGTAGAAAACTCGTGGCGCCCTCTATAAACGCAGACGGAACTAATTGGAACGGATCTAGGACCTTTCAGTATGGGGTCTCAATCACAAATTCTCCTCCCCAACCCTATAAATTCTTGTTATTATCGATGTAGCCAAAATTTGCCGCATGGCATGGAAATTACGACAGAGGAAAGTATTCCGACCAAGGTGCTGAGTTTAGCCTTGATGGCACTCCTGGTTACATCCCACAGTCAAGCCCGAGCTAGTCATAGTGCCTGGGTGCCAATGGCACATGAGAGGGGCCTTCCCCTATATTCGTAAGAGGGCCTTTTTAGATTTTATAGTAACAAGTGAAATTTCAGTTGTTGATGAATTATTTATTCTCGTTGTGTGCGAATTTCATGTTTGGTCTAAAATCGGGCCCCTTCCCTGATCATTTCATAGATGTCTTTAAATGACGGGACTATACAGACAGCTTAGGGACCGGTCATTATTTATTGCGAGTGGGGGAAAGAATTTTGTGGCCTTAAAAATAACACTATCAGCAGTCAAAATTTCTAAAAAAAAAAAAAAAAAAAACCCTCTTTGTTAGAGGGCGGGAGCCGGACCCCCATTATGTGAGTGTCCGCCCGATTTTAAAGCTTCCAGCATCACTACTACCTGCTGACTATGTTACGGACATGAGCGTACAAGGAAACAGTAGGTTCACCGTTCCGTCGTATGAAACTCAACACAAGGCAGAAGGCAAATCACTGTTTTATTGAACATTTTTAACTCAAGTCCTTTCGTTAAAAACGAGGCACGTTTTCCTTACAACTAGTGGTAACTTGTCGGTAAAGACTGCTACTTACTGAATTTGGCTGCAGGAAATCGTCTGTAGGCTGTCTCAATATGCGAAAAGTGCATTTTTGGGGGGAAAGTTACATTATTTTTTGACCTTGCGTGAGGAGGTCAAGGATTTTACATCCTCCCCGGGGGGGCCCCCCCCCCCGCCATACATAACGACCAGTTCCTTATAAGCTCGCATAATTTCACCAGCTTCAGGGCTGCCAGTTCGGCCCTGCACACAGTTTGAAACATTGGAGAGGAAGATATCTAGACACACGCTAGTGTGTCGCGCCAAGTTAGGCAAAAAACATCACATCAATTCAATTGTCAATGTTGTAACCATTGTAGCGCGACGCTATTGCGTCAGTGTCTTTATCTTGAAGCATAGTTGGGCACATTTCAGGTAGTTTGGGAAAGATAGTAAGGAGGCACAAAAGCTTAAATTATGGTAAAATAGAGAGCAATGACCCACCTGACATAAATTAACTTGTGTAGGAATGTTAGCTAAGTGGCTTTCAATGCAAAATATGACCCTCAATAACGTTGTAAATATGTTACTAGTTACTTCTAATTTTTCTTCTTCTAGTCCGCTCATCCCCATGTTAATTCCCATAGTAATTATTCACCGATACCGAGATAGCGGGAAGGCTTCCATCTATGAAATTTCACGAAGGGCTGCAGTACGATACGAACTGCATACCTTTTCTGGTTTACAGCCCGGGGTGTAACAGGAATGGCGTGGGAGGGCCCGTAAGTACGAAAGTATTGTTATAACCATTGTTAGTATTGTCGGCATCGTCTTTGATTGGACGGCCAAACTTCGGACAACGACAACGTGTAAACTGACGTGTGTACCTAGACTCACACTAATGTGTCGTCACAAATCTAAACAACTTTGCCAAAGAAAATGTGTCTACATCCAATTCACGAAAAGCAAAGTGTCAAAATAAAGCCAAAAACTGGTAAAGAAGCGACTAAGTTGAGAATGGTTCAACCTGTCAAAGGAGTGAAATATGAAATTAAAATATTAGAAAAATTACCACTCAAGCTATTGTTGACGTGGCACTTTCTCACAAATCTGCAGGCTAATTGAGTTGAGTCTAGTACACAATTAAAAAAAAAGAAGTGATATTATAATAAAAAACCAAAACTGGTAAAAAGGACCGCCAAGTTCCGAATGGTTCGGCCCATCAAAGGAATAATATCAACACACCAAAACATTCGCCAAGTTTATCGCACCGAATAATACTTTGGACGTTAAATGAAAACTAGAACATTGCTCCCGAATGTTCTAGTTTTCATTTAACCTTCGAACTATTAGTCGGTAGCGAATGTTTTGGTGTGTTGATATCACTCCTTTGAAGGGCCGAACTATTCTGAATTTGGCGGTCCTTTTTACCAGTTTAGGTTTTTGATACGATGTGTACTTCCAACCTCCGAGGCAAGGCCTAGGGGGGTGGTATTGTTGCACCCGTGGAGGTAAAAAAAAAATGCCGTGTCATCAGTACCGTTGTTGCAAACAACACAAATAAACGTCTTACACCCATTGTTGATTGTTGCTTTGTTGAACCGACCGGAAGTAAAACTGGTGGCTTCACGAAAAGCGGAAATTAAAACAAAAAGATAATCAGTTACTATCGTTATGGAACCCCTTTTTTTATATGTATATATTTAGATAGAGATAATAGTGCGCCAATAATATATAATGAACGTGGTACTTTGAATAACTTTCGTCAATTTTCTGAATATCTATCGTTTCTGCATGTTTAGCTTTACATTTGCGGAATATGTCTTTTTTACCCTGTAATTTAACCGACCTCTGTTTACTAACGTAATAATAACAACAAAAAATCCGTCTATTTTAGTACTCAAAACTCAAATCAACGTATCGGGAGAATTCTTTTTAATTTTAGTTTTCGTTTTTCGAGCATCAAACACCGTAGTACCCTTGCGGTTTGAGTATTGGACAGGGGCTAAAAGCAAAGATTGCAATCATTTGTAGTGCTACTATTATAAAAGTATTGGGATGGCGCCACCTGTGATCCGAAAATGTGTCCCCCATTGTAGTAACATTGTTAAACCAGACAACTGATGCGCCACTTACTCGTGAAATAGCAGTTATTTTCGTCATTAAAGCTACTCACTAGTTTGTTGTTATAAAAAGGGCATCCTTTCGTAATTTAAACGTTAGGCAACAACTGGCATGTTTTCAGTTTCATCTGCAGTAACTTCAACCATTCTGTATATTCCTAGAATACTCGAGACGAGAGGAGACGAGATTGAGATATCAAGCTGAAACGTCGTAACGAAACCCACGAGAGTGAAAACTATCCGGTTGAATGGCTACATCCCTTCAGGGATGGGGTTGGTTGAGAGGCTATCCAGCGTTCCATAATTCGACAAAAGTTATATTGCTGGTTTATTTTGGGGTTCTAGTGGCGATGGGAAATTTCTTAAGGCACGGATTAATATTTTTCTTTGAGGGAGGGAAGGAAAGTAGGAGGGAGGAGAGGGTCATGCATTTTTTAGGCCTCGTCAAGTTAAAGTCAGAAGAAAAACATATACCAATATGGAGGAAATGATACTTTCAGCAATCAAAATTTCTAAATCTCTCATCTTCAACCCCTCCCACCCCTCTTATGTAAGTGTTTAGAAGGTTTTAAAGTCGTCAGTATTACTAGATTCCATATTAGCTTTTCAATAAACTTTCTAGAAAAACCTTGACTCTTAGCTCCTTGCCTGCTTTGTCTTTCAGATACTTAGCATCTCATAAGTAATGACATGAGCAAACTGTGTGCTCATCGTTTCTTTTTGCGTGGATCTTGATTCTCAAGGGATTTAAATAAGAACTCAACTTTATATGTTTTCTAGAATATTTTAAAATCAGCTATGTCCTTTCGTCAAAACCTCGGAAAGTTTTCCTTACAACTAAGCAGTAACTTATTGGGGTGAACTGCTACTTATTTAACTTTGACACAGGATATCACTCAACAGGCGAAGAAAAGCTGTCATTTTTTCGTGAGTGGGCTAGTTTAATTTTAGACCACGAGAGGCTTGAAGTGGGGAAGGGTTCATCGAAAATTTGGTGGTCACATTTTCATTTCTTCCAGATCCCCACCTGCCTTAAACAATGGCCGGTCACTAAGCGGACTATGGTTCACCACTCCACCGGCAAATCCACTTTTAGCAATGCCTTATAAACTTGCCAAATAACTACTATAAATGCTAAAATAAAAGAATCGGCTTACACCCACCCGGTGACATGCTTTAATACGGTGCCAAAAAAATGAACCAAGAAAGGAAATTGGTAAATTGCGTAAAATTATATACAGGGTAAGCCAAAACTGTCATAAACCGTTCTTTGCAATAATAAAGATGCATGCTTCAACAATGGCTTTTCATCGTGGACACGGTTACTTTGTTCATTCACTGAAGCCAGGAGCTCATGAGTTTCATTAGGAACTGGAAGTGTTGGGTTGTAGTAAGTTCTGTGCCAGGACGCGAAGGATTGCAGTGCCCAACTAGCCATTTTTTGTACTACAAAATGCGTCCACTTTACCAGAAATTTTTCGACGGCCTGGTTTTTATGCGAGAATACTCTGCAGTTCACGAATCGGTTCGTTTTGGATCTGAGAGCGATTTCGTGCGGATACAGCCCAGGCAAAAGTCTAATTTTTGTTGGGAGATATGGGCTGCAAATTAAAAAAGGATAGCAAATTAAACAGGGTCAATGGGCTGCAAATTAAACAAGATAGCAAATTAAACAGGGTCAATGGGCTGCAAATTAAACAGGATAGCAAATTAAACAGAGCCAATGGGCTGCAAATTAAACAGGATAGCAAATTAAACAGGGTCAATGGGCTGCAAATTAAACAGGGTCAATGGGCTGAAAATTAAACAGGATAGCAAATTAAACAGGGTCAATGGGCTGCAAATTAAACAGGATAGCAAAGCTCTTGAGTTTTGGTCAATGGGTTTAGATTTGTTTTAAATCAAACGGTTTTGAATTTTTGATTAAAATTACGTTGAATCAGAGTTCTTAGCTGGTAGTTGTTCATGGGATCCTGGCGAAACATTTTAAAAGCCGTACACGCTTCTTCTCCGAGAAATACATAAAAAAATATGAAGAAGGCAAATAAATCATTTTGAGTGTATCGAAACGAATAAATCTTGATGATAATGTGTGTGTATTTAAAACTGGTTCACGCTTTTAAGCTAATGACTGTGTGCTAATCATGGTACCAATAAATCAGATGCATGGTTTGATGTGAAACATAACCTGCCGACAATCAATCCAAAAATTCCCACGAACGTGCTGACCTGCCATTCAGCTTGGGTCGGTCGTGTGGTTTGACTGATCACCACCAATATGACATAAAATTCCCAGCTATTATCTTCTCTTTTATCGTTGTCATAGACGAGGAGAATTTCGCAACAAGGCTAATGACCCCTTGCTAAGCAACTCCCCATCTTCCAAACATTTCCATTCGGCGACAAGATGGCTGGGAAACGAGTAACGATAATTATTTTGCTCTTTTGCATTAGTTCGGTAATTTCAAAACAACTACTATTTCAAAAATTAAAAGATAACTCGAAACCATCAGCCAGTCCGCTTGCAACTGCAAAAGTTAACTCTGTCATTCAGTGCGGAGTCATGTGCTTACATGCTCCAAATTGCGAATCCCTATCGTTTGGAGAAGAGAGCTGCTCGTTTTACGAAAGGAAGTTTGAAGTCGATAGCCTGACGGAAGCAAAGGGAATCCATTATTATCACGGTAAACCAAATTTGGTACTTTGTTTCATTCACAGTACAAACAACAAAGCCTAAGTGGCAAGCAAAAGGCATTAAGGGCAAAACAACAACGAATACCATACTGTACCCCTGCCTTCTTTAAAACTAATCATATAACTTCATTCTGTTAAAAAGTTGAAGCACTTTCGTTCACTGATTATATGGTAGTCGTAAATTTGCCAATATGCTAAAATGCCAAAAAGACAGAAATCTCAAAATACCGATAGGTGTAACATTTCGATCCACCGATCGTAAAAGTAGTCAAGAAATCGGACGAACCTTTTTTTCTTGGCGTCGATTTATACTTTTGCTGCCATATTCAGCTTCGTCAGCGCTGGAATGCCTTTTATCCTGCAAATTTTTGTCCTCCTTAATTGTTTCGGAAGTTTTAGAAGGGGTAACAAAGCTTCTTTGTGTTGTTCTGCTTTACAACGTTGCTTTGATTGTGATTTTGTGTAGTCTTATGTCGTACAAGACCCGTCGTTTGTTTTAAATTTGGTTTAAATTCGGTTGAGAAAGCGTGAGAAAGAAAGACAGAGAGACAGGGAGGGAGGGAGGGAGTTATTGTGGTATTTTATTTATGCTGGTATCATGTTGTCGTTTGTAATTTATTTTATTTTATTGATTTATACTGCATGGCAGCCTGCATCAGGAACATATTCAAAGGAATAAATAAAACACTGGTTTGCATATTAACATGCAATCATTACTGTTTTTTTTTTT